>WMED01013354.1:0-12762 GCA_019650415.1 Pipa parva | reverse complement strand
TTATTGATCTGCCCATTGATTTTTGGCTGGGTGCTGGTGACATCATTAGTAACTAGTGTCTCTCCTACGTCACTCTGAATGACTTGTGCACTTGTGGGAAGCCTGGTGATAGATACTGGCCTGGGATGAAAACAGAGACAGGGACCCAAGACTGCAGGACAGGGCCTGAAAAATTGAACAGTCCCACAGAATCTGAGACACATGGGAGGCATGCACAAGATGACACAAGAGTAAAATTATCAAAGGGAGAAAAGCTTGACCAGGTATAGAAACTAATAACAACCGATAAGATTATAACTCCCATGCTGCCGGGAGGACAGCTGGAGAATTCTTCCCCCCTCAATAGTGATGTCACCAGCCCCCACCCACTGATTTTTGATTGGCCAGGTACAGGTGACATCATTAGTGACTTCACCAGTACCTGTGTATTTCACTCTAATTAGCTGACCACCATGGACTGAAGAACAAGAACTAAAACACAGGACTGTCTTGTGGAATCTGGGACACTTGGGGAACATGAATACTATGTTTCATTTCATTATTAATATTATAGTTCCATTAGACTAGTAAAAAGCAATCTGCTGATTGGTTGTTATTGGTTCCTAAACCTCATTTATTCTGCCCAGCGACCCTGTTCTTTTATAGAAAAAAATTATTTTGAGTGATTGGTAGAAAATGAAATATAGTCTTGGAGAAATTTTAATGAATTTGGCATTTATCCATTTGCCTTTTATTTGACTCCTTTTAAACCCTTTTTTTTTTTTTTTTGAACAAGTCTGGCTCTAATTTGTTTTTATATACATTTCCACACTTCTACATATTTTTATAATTATGTATGAAAAAAACAGACTTAGCTTTAGTTAACGTTATGCACAAACTCCAAAGAGAAATCCTCAGAAAAAGCCATAGCAACCTCGAAATCCGTGAAACTTATTTTACAGACGCAACACTATCTTGTTTTATTTTAATGCGAAGCAATTGTTTGTGAAGTATTGGAGTCAGTGATAGCTTTTCTATGTCTCCTTGTTTGTAGTCATTGCTTGTCTAGGTCGGGCAATGGTGGCACCGAGTGCCGAAAAGGTGATGTCACTCACCAGCCCCTTCCCCCGAAGTGCAGGCACTGATGAGTGATGTCATCTCCCTTGCGTTGTGGGTGGAGTGTTCCCCAGAGAACAAGTGGTCTTTCAGAGTAGGCTTCAGATCTGACCTGAAAACTGTCAGGTCGGGTCCGCGGCCTGCACTAAAAAGTCCGCTTGCTCGCTGGGGGAATCAGAAATACAAGTGGTGGCGACGGCGTGCGTGTCCACAGAGAAGGCTCTGTGTGCCCTCACTGGCACACATGCCATAGATTCGCCAACGCTGATCTAGGGATTACTGTACAAACTGATAATTAGATGAAATATACAATCTTGGTTTAAAAAAGAAGAAGAAAAAAAAAATTGTTTACCTTATCATTCTGATTGGTGGAATGGTTAATATTGATTGCAGACTTTATTGAACGTATGTATGTATATATGTATTAAAGGACCAGTATTAGTGGTAAAAAGAAAATTGTCTTTGAAATTGAATTCCTGATTTGATTTCTTTTTTAGTTTCTTTTCCTTGTGGTTACAGTCATTTTTTAAATGTTGAATAAACCCCCAATACAAACCAATAGATACCAGGAATTCTGCTTCGAAGTACTTATAGGTATAATTGCCATGACAATGCAAACAGAAATTTTCTTTTATCTAGTGTTATTGACCCTTTAAGGCGCTAAGAACTTGCCAAGTTTCACTCAGAGGGGATTATTCACCAAAGTCCGAATTGTTGCGTATAGGTGCGAATTCACCAGACAAAGACAGTCGCAATAGGCTGCTACTGTCGCAGTCGTGTCTTTATAATGAGAATATTGTCGTAGTCGCAACTTTATTATGGGTAAATTGTCACAATCTTAACATTAAAAAGTTGCTGCGACTTTACAATGGAGAAATTGTAGCGGATATACTATGGGAATCCGCTGTTTACAAATTCGACAGTCGAATTTGCACCTTAGTGAATAACCCCCAGAGACTCCAGGTTTGCAAAACAAACTCAAGTTCTCTGGACTGTTTTAAGATGGGGTAGCCTCCCCAAATTCCACTCCTCCTGCCAAAACCCCACCCATTTTAATAAGATTAATAAGATGTGTTTTATTGTTAAAAAAATAAAGCAGGTGTGGTCTACTAGCATGGCTCCTGCCTAAGCATATTGTAGGAGCTGTGGTTCAGCTGTTTAGTCACAGACTGAATTTGTGTTATCTGCAGGCTTTAAAGCACTGTTTTACATACAAAATATTTACTGATATTATTGTGGCCTTAAACTACATGGACCATATCATGACTTGGGCAATAAGAGACATATTGTGAAAGTACTTAAAAGAGGCACAAACTGTTTGTTTCATCTATCACATCTCTCCTACAGAAAGTATTGGGGGAAGTGGTGTGAAGAAAAAAATTTTGCATCCATGTTAGATGTGTGACCTCATACAAGGGAATCCCCGAGAAAAGACTTGTGGGTTTGTGTGTACAAGGAACATTGCTGGTAGATTATGAGAACAAAGCAACATAACTGGGTTCTTCTTAAAACCTACAGACCAGCTTTCACTGAATCTCACCCCTGACATACTTTTCAGCTTTATTACTGACAATAGGAAACATATCATCTTAACACGCAGTGAATTTAATACTATTTCTTAACATTTCATACTTGCATATTTATTGCAAAGCGTTTTCATTTGAATTTGTTACCCTACCAAATGTAGCCCACTATTTCAAGCAGGGGTGAATATGAGTTGACCGCTTTAAACTTTAGATTAAAGGAGACCTAAAAGCAACAGTTAAAATACTTACCTTATACCGAGCCGATTGATTACAGTCATGGCATGACCTGTGCTATAATTAGCCAGCTCCCGATGCCAGTCAGCCAGTGCTGTAAGAAGCATTGGGGGAATCCTCACGAGCCGGCTGATTACAGCACTATATTATTCCTTATAGGGGTGTGGTCAATTAGTGGGTGTGGTCTAAGGAGCAATTCATTCAGCATTTACCTAGCTGTTTGCCTACATATAGTTCCATGCCTGGGCAAACCACTCTCAAACAGTGAAGATCTCCAGATGGCAGCTGCAGTAGTTAATATAGTAGGGGTGACACGGTAGGAGGACACAGTTGACTAGTCAGGTGGCTGTGCTGCCCCCTGGAGTCTGGAAGACATGTAGCTGGCATTCTGCCACTGTGAAAAATCACTGCTGCTGTGTCAGATGCTTCATGTGCCTTTATCTCTAGTGTTCCTTTAAATGAGAAATTTATTGCAAATAAATATAGTTTGGACCTTCTCAGTAGAAGTAGGAAATGCCCATAATGATATCATAGCAACCACAAGGCAAATAACCATAGTAACTTGCCCCCCCCATTTTAAAAATAGTTTTTTTTTATGTGTGTTCATCACATTTCCACAATGTGGGTACCACTATGGACTGCGCACACAGTGGGGCTATTATGTGCTGGTAAGTAAGCAGTAATACATATAAATGCAACTATTCCGAGACAAAACGTTCTTTGTAACAATACTTTCATAGTTTGCTGTCTGTTTAAATGGACGCTGTTATCAAAACAAAATGGTTTCATTTGTGCCTGGGGACAATGAGAAATGCTGTCTGTGTAATTTTGTGGGAAAATTGATTTAATTTACTTTTTTGAAAGATTGTATCCGTGCTTGAATAGAGGAGTCATTTTTCAGGTGCTCGGAAATCAGATTTGACTTCCTTTAGGCTGGGTCCGCACTAGCTGATTTTCAACTGAGTTTTTTTTAATTAGGCTCATTATTGTCTACGGTGCACATAATAGCCTGTGTGGATTATCCCACAGGAAACAATGGATACAGTTTTTCAAACTCAGTTGAAAATCAGCCAGTGTGAACCCCAGCCTTAACATTTGCTAATCTTCTTGACTGTTCCAGGGCAGACCTGAAGTATGGCTGTAAGAAGGAGATTCAAAGGTTAAGATTTACCCCACAATGATTGGTGTTTACCTGATGTTAGGTGTGATGTACCACAAAGAGTTCAAGGCCAAAAGATGACCTCAATTTTAGGTTCAGAATGAAGACAACTCTAATATGACATGTCAAATTCTTCTGGACAACAAGGGGTTAACTACATATGTAACTAAGTCTAATGACCAATGAAATCCTATGGAAGGCTTGACTATTCATTTAAATGCAATTACAGCTCTGCTGCTTATAAGGGCTTAAATAGATTTTAAAAGTCAAGTAGGAGAAGTAACAACGGTTAACAGAAACAGGGCAAACAAAATCTTTACCATCCAGGATCTTGGCACACTATTCTGTAACAACTAAACTCCCCAAAGCAGTGTGGTGCACTTTCTTAATGTCTGTATGTATATATGTATGTATAAATAAATATGTATCCCAATGTAAGTAGTGCTGGACTAGCCGAACAGAACATGGAGTGAACTCCCGGCAGGCCCAACACCATTGTGACATATTTCTAATGACAATATAAAGCCGGTAGGGGTTTGGAGACAATGAGGAAGGATCAAAGGGGATTGAAGAGCAGAATGAAGAGACAAGAAAAATAACCTTTGATTAGTAGGCCCCTGATCTCTTATTTCCTGGTGGGCCCCTGATCTCTTGCTTTCTCGGTGGTCCTCTGATCTCTTGCTTTCCCGGTGGACCCCTGATCTCTTGTTTCCTGGTGGGACCCAGATCTCTTATTTCCTTGTGGGCCTCTGATCTCTTGTTTCCTGATGGGCCCCTGATCTCTTATTTCCTTGTGGGCTTCTGATCTCTTGCTTTCCCAGTGGGCCCCTGATCTCTTGTTTCCTGATGGGCCCCTGATCTCTTATTTCCTTGTGGGCCTCTGATTTCTTGTTTCCTGGTGGGTTCATGACTTCATGTTTCCTGGTGGGCCCCTGATCTCTTGTTTCCTGGTGGTCCCCTGATCTCTTGTTTCCTGGTGGGCCCCTGATCTCTTGTTTACTGTTTTTCTCTAAATTTACCCTTTCTCAAAATTCTAATTGTTTTTATTCAAAAAACAAGATCAGTTGAGATTAGGCAGAAAGCCATATATAACAGATGTGAAATTCTGCAAATGTCTCCCCACATGTGCGTGTACTGGGATACTATTACCCTCAGTGAAACCTTACTGGAGGTTCCTTGCAGTAATATCATTGTATTGTATTGTATTTATTCATATATATATATATATATATATATATATATATATATATACAGTATATATATATATATAGCGCTGATATTTTACACAGCACTTTACAGAGATTCATCATTCACTTCATTCCCTGCCCTGTGAAGCTTACAATCTAATTTCCCTATTCAGTCACACACACAGACTAAGCCTAATTTAGTTGGGCTACAATTAACCTATGTAGAATGCTATACATTCTGTGTGTATACTTTGTATACCTGACCAGTCTACTACTAGCAGATCTGTTAAATATTGTTCCTTGGTCCTCAGATCTTGTCTTGACTTCAAGGACAATGAAACAGTTGTAATTGCTAGCAGAAAACCTTTAAATATCTTTTAATAACCTCCCTTTGCACTACACCCTGAGAAGATCAAATGGTCAGAAGAATTCTGAAACTCTAGAGTCAATTACATTCTAAGGTCTTCCAAATAAATAACACTAGTGGATCACCTGGAAGGATGCCCAAGCATTTGCACATAACATTTTCTGTGGTCTTTTTTTTTTATACATTCAGTAAACTATGTAAATAAATATTTACTTTCTCTAATAAACTGCATAGTCTGGTAAATAAAAGTGGTAGACAAATCCTAGTATATGTTGCTACTTTCCCCCCCCCCCCCTCCCCCCCGCATTTTCTAAGCCTTTTCTGTGAAATATTGCCAGAATATTTGCAAGAACCCTACCATAAACCCCCCACCCCCAATTTGCCACTTTCATTTGGTGAGGTAAGATTAGCAAGTGCATGCCAGGGTGCATTGGGCAAATTTACATTTCAGTAGATGATGTATGCCCGCATTTGTGGAAAATAGAGCAAAAAACACAGTCACGCTAACTATAAAAATCTATGGGAGCTGAGTTCATTTGTAAGCGTAACATTCAACCATTATATTCTGTATGCGCAAAACATTTTTTGTTTCAACAAAATGTGCTTCAAAAAATAATGTAAAATCCATATACTAAAAAAGTAGATTTCAATACAAAAAAAAGTAGATCTGTCAACTTGCAAACTGGGTGTTAACAAATGGGATTGATACAAAATGCTATTTTGTGCATTCAGAATTATATTATGTGAGCACATTATAGAGCTTTGTAGACAGAACAAGATTTAATTTACAAAAAATAGAATTTTGTACGCAATGTCAATTTGTCATTCTGTGCTACTAACTTTGGGTGGTTATTCACTAAAGTCCGAATTGTTGCGTATAGGTGCGAATTCGTCAGATAAAGACAGTCGCAATAGACTGCTACTGTCGCAGTCGTGTCTTTATAATGAGAATATTGTCGCAGTCGCGACTTTATTATGGGAAAAATGTTGCAATCTTAACATTAAAAAATTGTCGCGACTTTACAATGAATTCGCACCTTAGTGAATAACCCCCTTTATTTCCTCTTTATATACAGTATAATTCAGATAGTTGCTCGTGCTTTTCTTGGCTAAGGTGTCAGAATTTCTCCAGCGTATTATATGTTCAGGCCTTAAACAAGGATCAGATGATAAACTAATTTTTCATAGACTGCTAACACCATAAAAAGTTGCTTTTGGATGAGAATGGCAATGATTTTTTACATGGCGCTTGTAAAAATGTTATCTTTAAAGATGAATTCCTGATTTGTGTTGCTTTGTGGTTATTTTCATCTTTACTGACTGCAGCCATTTTTGGGAGTAATTCAGGAAAGTCCGAACTTTCCTTGCGATCCTTCGATTCACTTCGCAGAGACTGGTACACGTTCCCTTCTCTCCTTCACGTGGAGATCAGTGAACGCTTTAAAGGTACTTCGCCTCACTTTGTGACCACTCAAATCTCCTCGTGAGACTGGAATACCTTTAAAGCATTTGCTGATCTCCGCGTCCCTGCGAAGTGAATCGAAGGATCGCAAGGTAAGTTCGGACTTTCCTGAATTACCCCCAAATTTATCTCATAAACAGACATGGATCCTTTGCCACTGTAGATAATACATATTCCTAAAGTGCCCTGGAAAACCAAAGTGACAGTTACTGTAAATGAAATGTCACATTTTCTAGTAATTTATACAGGTTTTTTTCAAAAGTTCAGATTAAAGTGCATATTTATCATCCTAAAAGTGAATTAAAAAATTGCCAACAGCGATTAAACTTTTACTGCCAAAATATGGGGAAAATTATTTTTTTTTACATTTTTTTTTTTACTTCTTTTACTAATTCGGGGGAAACTATGAAATATTTTTTCAGTAAGTCTCACTAAATATGTCCATAAGTGTGTAGTAGGTATAAAAGCATTAACTAAAGGTCATTTTGATTTTTCAAGGTGTTGCTACTGTTTCCAGTGGAGAGAAGGATCAGGAGCTTGCTTCGTTCACCATATGCACTTGTTGTCAATTCTACGGGAAAATTCATTTTCAACATTTTGATTCATTTGCCCATTTAGCGGCACTTTTCAATACCGTTTTTTTTTTTTAATTCGCTGGATTTTTCAATTCCACTGATTTATAGAGGTCCAAAAGAAAAACACTGTAGATAAAAAAAAGGACTGATATCGATAGATATCAATCTCTTGAATCTGGGACACTTTGTGGTGCTTCAATGCAGTTCACCTTCAATTTCACATAGTTAATGACGTTTGTTTTCAACAGGAAAACTAATCCAACTGTGGTTAAATGACTGGACTAGCTCCATCAGAAATAATGAGTTTTCACCAACCTAAAGCAGGCAAGCAATTTTCAGTGAAAAAAAATGAAATGACTTTATAAATGGTTTAAAAATCGATCAATTGACATTTTTTCCCCAGCATTCAACATTTCGACTTTTATAAACGTCCCCTAAAAGTTCAATGGGGTAGTATGAAATTGCAAGCTACCCATGTGCATCTCATCACAATAGGCAGAGACAAGTGTAGGTAATACCTTTTATTGGCTAAGGGAATAGATGGAAAATGCAAGCTTTCCAGACTACTTAGCTCTCTTCTTCAGGAATGACAAATTTATACAGAAACTGGTACACCATAGTAGAATGTTATCAGTTTGACATCCTGACATCAAAAAAATCACAGACTGAAGCAATGAAATCTAATCATCTCAACATCAAAGCTAAAAAGTAACAGATTGGTGCTATACAGTGAGATATTATCAGTAAAGCAACAGTGCAAAACTACAAAGTCACAAACTGGTACAGATGTAATAGGTTTGACACCCATATGGAATGTTGAACAGTTATAAGAATGTGAATTACAGTAATGCAATTTTAAAAAATCCACCAAATTGCAGTATCGTATGAGACAAACTGTGGGAGAAGGTTAATTGAGCCGTTAGTCCAGGGGTCTGCAACCTATGGCTCTTGAGCCAGATGTGGCTCTTTTGATGGCTGCATCTGGCTCTTTGACTGTAACGAGTGGTGCTTACATGCAAGCACTGCTCATTGCAGTCTGCTGGCTAATCGCTGGCAAGCGCTGTAGAGACAAAGCTCTTTCAGTGCTTCTGGATTTCTAGCCAATCCGGAGCCTCTGACATCACCAGCTTCTGGGTTGCTAGCCAATCCGGAGCCGCTGATTTCACCTATGTGACGTCACATATGACGTCTGCGGCTCAGGATTCAAAAAGGCTGATCAGAGAGCCATGTATATGGCTCTCTCAGCCAAAAAGGTTGCTGACCCCTGCTTTAGTCCATAAGTGTGAGGTGTGGGGCCATTAGAGACTCTCAGTGGCTTTTGAAATGTAAAGTGTCTCTTCCTTAGCCTGTAACTGGTGAATAGAGATGGGAGGAGGATGGCAGTGAAATATTTATCCTGCCAAAGTATATAATATACCTGTGGTTCTACCAACCTGGTGTATCTGATCATGTGCAGGAAATGCCCTAGTACAGGGCTCTAGGTTGGAGAAACAGGTCTAACAATGTGACAGTGTATGAGAACACCTGTGGCAGCACATTTTTGTAGCTACAACCACAGCATAGAGGACCTGAGAATATTAATATTGAGGGGTAACTTCTCTACTCAAAGTGATAGGAAGAAATGGGAAGTTACATTTATGAAAATATTCAACACCCTCCAGAATGGCCTTAACAGAGACAAAAGTTGTATGTGGAACTATGTCCTGGATTAATATTTCACTGCCACTTCTTTAAAAATATAATTGATAATACTCACAACCAAATTGCTGTTCCTCCCAAAGACACTGACATTATTCTACCTATGCCCCTAGCTGAGTTTCTGAATTCTTTTTCTCCTGCTGCCCAGACTGAAGTTTCTCAACTTCTCTTTTAGGGAGTAATTCACGATTGTGCAAAGTGAGCTCCGAAGCCTTCGGCTCACTTCGCACTGACTGATATGCGCTCACTGATGTCCTGTACGTGGACATCAGTTAGCGCTTTAAAGGGATTCCAGTCTCGGTGAGGCAACTCTTTTGTTTTTGCCGAGACTGGAATCCCTTTAATGCGCTTGCTGATGTCCGCATTCAGGACATCAGTGAGCGCATATCAGTCTGTGCGAAGTGAGCCGAAGGCTTCGGAGCTTACTTCGCACAGTCGTGAATTCCCCCCTTACTCTCCTCTCACCACTTGCTTGCTTGATCCCTTCCCTTCTTCTTTACTTAAGAGCTTTGATTCTGTCCTTGTGTCTGCCCTAACGCACCTTTTCAACTCTTCCCTCTCCTCTGGAACTTTTCCTTCTTTGTTTAAACAGGCCTGTATTAAACCCATCCTTAAAAAAGCTACACTAAACTATGCTTGTCTTGCTAACTACCGTCCACATCTCTCTCTTGTCTTCGGCTTCTAAACTCATAGAACGTCTTGTCTATACCCATCTTACTAACTATCTGCATGCCCACCATCTCCTCGACCCGCTGCAGTCTGGTTTTATTCCAGGGAGCTCTACAGAGACCGCTCTTTGTAAACTTGCAAATGATCTCCAGGTTGCCAAAGCCAAGGGTCACTTTTCTGTTCTAATTCTCCTTAATCTATCCTCTGTGTTTGACATTGTTAACCACTCCCTTCTTATTCAAATTCTCCATGCACTTGGGGTCCATGATCAAGCTGCTTCTTGGCTGGCTTCCTATCTTTCTGATTGGTCCTTTTTTGTCTCCCATGCTAATGACATCTCTTCTCCTGTCCCGCTTAGGGTGGGAGTGTCCCAAGGCTCTGTCCTTGGCACTCCCCTGTTCTCCCTCTACACTCTTTCCTTGGGTGATATGATATCATCATTTCATTTGGTCTTCAGTATCACTTGTATGCTGATGATACCCAAATTTACTTATCTGCTCCTGTGCTAATATCTGAATTACAGTCTCAGATTTCAAGCTGTCTCTTGGCAATCTCCTCTTGGATGGCCAAGCGCCAGCTCAAGTTAATTCTTGGTAAAATGGAATTGATTATATTTCCACCAAATCTGGACCTGTTCCTACCTTTTCCATTTAAGATGATAGTGCGATTATCAACCCTGTAACCTCTGTGCATTGTCTTGGAGTGACTTTTGACTCTGCTCTTTTCTTCTCTAAACACATCTCTTCCACTTCTAAATCCTGTCAATTTTTCCTTCGAAACATTACCAAGATCCATCCCTTTCTCTCTCGCTCCACTGCTAATACCCCCATGCATGCTCTTGTCCTGTCCCGCTTGGACTACTGCAATGTTCTTCTACCTGGCCTTCTAGTTTCCTACCTCTTCCTGCTACGGTCTGTTCAAAACTTTGCTGTCATAATTCTCTCTCCCCAGAGAGAACAGCCCTTCTCCCTGCTCTCTGCTCCCTGGCTTCCCATAAGTAAAAGATTAATTTACAGTGTTCTCCTTTTGACATTCAAGACACTTCACTCTGTTGCCCCATCCTACATTCCCTCACTTTTATGCCCGTACGTTCCTCGACGTCAAGTACGCTCCTCTCAAAGCAACCAGTTTTGCGTGCCATGTACTAATACTGCCCTCTCTAGTCTTAAACATTTTTATCTTGCTGCCCCCCATATCTGGAATTCTCTACCCCTTGGTCTTCACTAAGAACATTCCTTCTCTACGTTCAAAACCAAACTGAAGTCCTATCTTTCGAAGCACTAGCATTGATTTTTATGTATATATTTTATTTTATCTTTATTTATTCATCCTTAATATCTGTATTTATTGACCTATTTATTTGTATTTGTTGACGTATGTCTCAACACTTTGTACAGCTCTTATTGTCCTTCCATCTGTGTATGTAAGTCTTCCTCCCACTTAGATTGTAAGCTCTACAGGGCAGGGACCTCCACCCTCCTGTGTCAACTGCAACCTGGCACTTAAAGTGAAGTATCCTTGTGATATTTTACTTGTATTGTTTAATGCACTTTTCCCATGTCTGTATTATACTTCTATTGCTAAATTGTGCAGCGCTGCGTAAATTTGTGGCTCTTTATCAATAAAATTATACATACTGTACATACACACAGTACATACATCCTCCTACCATTTCTATTCACTATTCACTCAGGCAAAGGAAGAGACACTTTACATTTCAAAAGCCACTGAGAGTCTCTAATGGCCCCACACCTCACACTTATGGACTAAAGTCTCAATTAACCCTCTCCCACAGTTTGTCTCATACTGTACTGCAATTTGGTGTATTTTTTATAGCATTACTGTAATTCACATTCTCACAACTGTTCGACATTCCATATGGGTGTCAAACCTATTACATCTGTACCAGTTTGTGACTTTGTAGTTTTGCAATGTTGTTTTACTGATAATATCTCACTGTATAGCACCAATCTGTTACTTTTTACTGATAATATCTCACTGTATAGCACCAGCCTGTTACTTTTTATTGATAATATCTCACTGTATAGCACCAATCTGTTACTTTTTACTGATAATATCTCACTGTATAGTACCAATCTGTTACTTTTTACTGATAATATCTCACTGTATAGCACCAATCTGTTACTTTTTAGCTTTAATGTTAGATTGATTTGATTTCATTGCTTTGTTCCAGGGGGTTATTCACTAAGGTGCAAATTCGACTGTTGAATTCGCAAACAGCGGATTCCCACAGAAAATCTGCTACAATTTCTCCATTGTAAAGTCGCGACTGCGACAATATTCTCATTATAATTGGGATTTTAGTGAATAACCCCCTCAGTCTGTGATTTTTTTGATGTCAGGACATTAAACTGTTAACATTTTACTATGTTTTTACTGTACCAGTTTTTGTATAAATTTGTCATTCTTAAGTTTATGCCTGAAGAAGAGAGCTAAGTACAGGTAGTCCTCGACTTACGTCGTTGATCCGTTCTTACGCGGCGTCGTAAACCGAATTTCGATGTAAGTCGGATCATACATTCATACAGTATGGTTCGACTTACGTCGCAAAACTGTGTAAGTCGGAACAAGGCATGGTTGCATGCAGTTCGACTTACGTCACAAAACCGTGTAAGTCGGAACATGGCATTGTATAAAGCGTTGTAACCCCGAAACGACGTAACTCGAGACCGTTGTAACCCGAGGACTAACTGTAGTGTGAAAAGCTTGCATTTACCATCTATTCCGTTAGCCAATAAAAGCTATCACCTATACTCTACTTGTCTCTAC
>WMED01013352.1:0-14451 GCA_019650415.1 Pipa parva | reverse complement strand
CCATTATAAAAACTGAAGCAGTAGACTTTGTAAAAATTAACATTTGTGTAATTCTCAAAATTTTTGGCCATGACTGTAGATTGTAAATGAAGTAAATGGGTTAATCTAAGTAAAGTGCTGCAGAAGATGGCAGCACTATATAAATATGTAAAATAAATCATTGTTAAAAAATCCTTGGGTTCTCTTTTATTAGATTTAATTGTATATTTTCCTAAAACTACATGCAGTAACAGTCTGAATGTCCAAATAGCACACTTTATTCTTGCTAAAGTAATCAATGACATGTGCTTCTTCATGTCATCCTTTATTTAATTATTTTGATAGGCATATGTAATTCACTTCAAAATTACTTTGATCTTGTTTTATGCTTTTCAGGCAGAAGGAAAACAATAAAATGAACAGTACTCAGCACAACATGATGATTTAGTGCCAACCACAGAGGTCTTCTACAGTTCCACCCATGTTTCTATATGTAGGGAAAGTTACTTGTTACAATGATATTTTATATTTTTACTTCCTAGCATGTGAACTTCTTTTTCTACTAGGTTAAAATTCTATTTAATATCAATTTATGAATAGTTTATTTATTAAAGACATACACATTTTTGCCTTATTTATCAGAGAATTATTTTTTTACCATTATTTCATACCACTAGTATTTATAGTTAAGATGGAAGATTTAACTGGAAAAAAATCCAAAATTGTTTAAAATCTCCATCCCTCCACCTCTATGGCTTGTTAGACCTGGATAGTGTGTACTTTTAATCATGAAAATACAGTGGTGTGGGGGTGAAGAGACCAGCAAAGGTAATGAGTATGTTTCTCTTAGTCATGTTTTTTCAATGAGAAATTCTATTTTAAATTGTTAACAACATCTGTAAAGCTGTGTATTTCTAATTTTGATTTTAAATAATCTAAAAGCAGATGGATTCACAAAGCCCCTTAGAGGTTTGCAATATAGAATGGAAAGAAATAATTAAAATGTGCTTTAATAAATTCTCAAGCTACAGTGCCCTACCTCCTGCCAAGCAAATCCTGAAAATTGCTGTATACTTAATGGTAAATGTTATTTTAACACTTGTTTCTGGACTCCAACCTAGAAGTATATTGCCGGTTTTATTTGCTCATTAACCACCTACTAAGTTATATTATTAGATAGTTCATTCCATACGATATGTTTTATCATTATCTTAAGCATCGTATCAGTTCTTAATTATGAAAATGTACATTTTCTGTGATTGACATGTAGAATTATTTATATTCGGGGCACTGTGGATTATTGTTTAAGATTTCAATGCTCGGATAAGGAATATCTGAATACGCAACAGATTACTTACTCTGATTTCTCATACAATTTTAAGCAGAAAACAAATTTATTTTTAGTAGATGATATTTCTAACTGGTATTATTGTTAATCAAAAACCTCACTTCTGATATAAATAAATGCTTGTAGATATTGACCTAAGCAAGCCTTTCCAATAAGACAATCTTGTAAATATATAAAGTTCATGAAGAGGTTCATACCACAGCTGCTTTACTCTCTCCAACTGGTAGGTTTTTCACTGCAGCATTGTTTGTGTTTAATTATAATCTTTACAGAGAAAGCAATGTGATATCTCAGAAAAAGTATATATTTCATTTTCGGCAGAGTTTTTGCTTTCACAACAACTTGCACATGCATTCTTTCATTTATATTTTTTCATTTTCTTGCTTAATATTTTAGGGGGAAAATGAATAAAAAAAATCTCAGTATCATAAATTGTCAGTTCATTAGCCTATGAAAGCTAATTACAAAGACTTGTTTAAGGATAAAATAAATGAAAGCCATGACCAGTGCAAACCAATGTTAGTGCTCCAAGTTGTATGATTTCAATTTAACTTTGAAAATTCTAGAGGGTATATTCTTGGCAGGTATGGAGGTTTAGAATGCCAGAGATAAGGGGCAGCAAGATAAAAAACCTTTACTACCCGGGTAAAAATCCTAATTGAAAATTTCAAGATTTCCAGTAGGGTTTTTCCCTTCTCTTACTGTTAACCTTTTAAGTGCTACCTATTATAGAATCAATGGAATTTCAAGGAAAAAGAATACCTAAATTCTATACTAACCAGTATAGGTGTGGATATTTCCATTTTATATGATAATCACTGCACATTAACTGTAAGGTGTGCATACTATTATTGGTTAATTGAACTAATTAATTAATTGAACTATTAATCCAAATGGTTATAAGGGGAATAAACAGAAAATGTAAAAGGAATGCAATCTTTTAAAATTGTAAGCAATTTTCAACTGGCTATGACATGTCTACAAAATATTACAGTAAGGAAAATGTTGAGTAGGTCACATTTTCATTCAGTATATTGCAGAAGTGTACCTGGAGCACTGTAAAAATAAATATTCTTCAGAAGTGTGTAAATCTATGTGAAATTTACAAAAGACGAAAATGATTTTTTTTGGCTATTTTTTGAAACAAAAATAGGAAAAAAGATTGAAAATTATGTTTTTGACCTTTTTGCCACCATTTTTCACTTGTTTTCATGGTGAAAAACAGCTGTTTTGCACAGCAAAAACTGCCAAAAAGGGAGAAAGGGGGGCAAAAAGGTCAAAAGTTATCGGCCTCCTTGCCCCCTTTTTGCCTGTTTTTCAGCTATTTTTCTTTGCAAAAAAGTTGAATCATAATTTTTTACCTTTTCGCCTGTTTTTGTAGTGACAAATGGACGAAAAAGTAGAAAAAAATAATTTTCGACTTTTGTAAATTTCATATATCTTGGATACATAATGCTTTTCCTAATTATGAGCTAAGATAAGTGAAAACAATTAGATTTTGCTGAGAATCCCTCTTCTATGTATGTATAGTTTTTAAGTAAATAAAAAAAGAAACGTGACATTAAAATATTTAATCCATAATGGATAAACATATTAAATCTGCAAGAATAAGTGGGAAAACCCTTGAATTAATTATGGAGAAATGTTACAGTTTCACCCATATAATGACAGTTTGCGATAAAGCAAATGTCAAATACATTTTTGAGGTTAGCAGTGATTGTAAGAAACAGGAAAATAGTTTATTGGGAACATTTCTGAAAAGAGAAGAACAATTTAACAGAAACTGAAAGAGTGGAAGAAAGCTACAGTAAAAGTAAGTTGGATAATTTTCATTTAAAAAAAGTTCCAAGAAAAAGTTTTTAATAGAACACAAGCACGGATCCAGGGTGACAAACCAGGGAGATTTTTGGTGAACGAAAATAGAAAAACTAAAACTAAGGCTATTAAAACTGACAAAAAGAGCTCTGGTCTATATGATAGTTTATAGAAAGTGTGAATGAAGTAGTGACATTCTATAAAAATGCTAAATATAATATACTGTAAATATAAATATATATGTATTTAAATGAAACAGAATTGGAAAATATTTGAATCAAATTAATTTATCTTGACTTGAACAACAAAAACTACATCTGCGTAAACCAATTATCTTTAAAGTAATAAAGAGGCTTGTATGAGAAGAGTTAGAGGCTGTAAGAGAATGTATGATAGATACTCAAAGCAGCAGTCAAAGTGAATTATCTAACAAAATAAATGCAATGTTAATACAATAATAATACTAATACCAGAAAATAATCTATTATGTTTGGAATCTTAGAGACCAATTTATTTATTAAACTGTAATGTTAATGTTTTTTGCAAAAGTATAAGCCAATATGAAAGGCATAATAGTTAGTTTAATATAGACAGATGAAAGTCATTTTTTACTCAATCAAGCCAAAGTGAATAACATTAGAGCAGTGTTTGAAAATATCAAAAAGATAACATTATTGCAAGATTTAGCAATTAAAGCACTTGATCAGAATTGTGGTTGTGTTTATAGTTAGTCTCAGAAAAATTTGATTTTGGAAAAAAAAAATCTACTGTACAAGTCATTAGAATGAGTTGGCATCAATGTTATCTAAACCATCTGAACTATTTCAAGACACCTTTCACTATAGCTTTTTTCATTATTTAAAGAGCCATAGGTGATTATGTTTAGAAAGATTCCAGGGACATATGGATTTAAATACAAAAACAATTTGCATATTTGCAGATAACAATGCCTGTGTGAAATCCAAGAGAAACTGGTGTAAAAATGACATAAATAAAAGAGTAGATTTCACATATTTGATGAATTAAAAATTAACTTTTGCCAACTAGCCACTGAAAGTATAGATAGGTGGGTACATTAAGGGGGGAATTCACCATTGAGCGAAGTGAGCTCCGAATCCTTCGCCTCACTTCACACATGCAGTTATGCGCTCACTGAAGTCCTGCACGCGGACATCAGCAAGCACTTTAAAGGGATTCCAGTCTCGGCGAGGTGACTCTTTTGGTCTCGCTGAGACTGGAATCCCTTTAAAGCGCTCACTGATGTCCGCATGCAGGACATCAGCAAGCGCATAACACCATGTGCAAAGTGAGCCGAAGGATTCAGAGCTCACTTTGCTCAAGGGTGAATTCCCCCCTAAAAGTATTTAAGAGAAGAGTCTTATTTTAACTGCATGGAGATACAAGTAGAGTTGGAGAACAAATTAATGTGTGAAATTAAATATAGATTTAATTATTGAGCAACTAAGAAAAAAGTCTGAAAAATGTCTATTTTAATGGCTGTTAGAATAGCCTCAATTAATATGGTATTGACTTGAATTGTTACTCCCTTACAAATATATGCCACAAATTGAAATGATAAATATTCTCTAGTGAGATTAAATGAGATATACGTGACCGAAGGCAGCTTCCTGTACTACTCCTAAATAAGAAACAAGAAAAAGAAAGGTTATATGATTTATAAAATTGAAAGATAAAATGATTGACTTCTCGACTATATAAAGACTTAAAAGTTAAATGCAACAGGTCTCATGTGCACTTTAGGAACAGTACACAGTAGCCAGGAGTTTGGCTACAAAACTTGAGACTGAATTACAGCTATGGCACACAGAAAGAGTTCATAAATAATATTTGTGCGTGTCTAAATAGAGGAAATTTAGGGTTCAGAGTACATCAGCATTTGATCTTGGATGCCTGGGTTCAATTGAAGCAGAATTATTGGTGATAAGATTTTTTCAAAATGAATTGAAACTTAAAAGTCCCATTCTGAGACTTTAAAAAGTGAATGAGTATTTAGTTGTGCTAAATATTATATATTAGTATGGGTAACTTGTCACCACATTAGAGTACTACATATCTGGCTAGTACTAACAATATTCAATGATCTAAAAATAAGCTTTAAAATTAAAAATTTTTACTTTTTAGTGAGTGAGAGCAACTTGTAATCCAGTAACCAAAGAGGACTTATTTGCGTTGACTGGATGGTAACAAGAGAGTTGAAGACTTGAGAATCCCATACATGCAGAAGCTTATACCGAAACATGGAACAAATCTAAGCAGGATCCATGGCTCGAGTATACTATCACAGGTCACAGAGGTACTACATGCCTTGATCTACAGTAGCTTTGTTAGAGGTGTACCGGTCTTGGACGATCCACTTTACCGGTGAGCATGAACATTAAAGATAAACAATACAACATTTCACAAATAATTGGTAACAGGATTTTTGACGATTAGTATTAACACCCAAGTGGATTTTTATTTACGGAAACTTCAAGGAGCTCTGCTAAAGCCTCACAGTTCTTTATATTACATATGTTACTCTATATCCTATCAACATTATTTTAGATGGGACTGTGAGACAATAAATTATGATCCAAATGCTGAAACGTTAATGGAGACCTGCTGCATAAGCTGTGGCAATACTCAAAATTATTTAGAAGTTGGAATGAAATAAACAAAAGATGAAAACAGAAATTCCATTTTGTTATTGTGTGCTTTGGGTGAAATGGATAACATAAGATAATTTCCAAAGTAAAATAGCAATTTTGATTAGTTTTGTTAAAAATATTAAATTTCCAAAGATATGTGAACATGGAAAGTACTGGAAAGTGATATGTTTCAGATTGTTTCAAGTGTATATGTATTCTGAAAATAAAGGAAAGTTCAGCAGTTTGTTCTTTTGAATGCCACCCACCATAGATTCTACAATGATGTGATTCTTCCAATATTTTACCAGAGCCATAAAATCTATGGTGCTTGCAATAAAAAAGAATGTTCTGGTGGAGCACATCATTGAAGAAGAAGGTAAGAAGGTGCATTGAGCAAGAAGAACTAACATTGAGGAGAGATTCTGTGGGATCCAATAGTCAAAGGAGTCAATCAGAACCCAGCACATGTGGTTGTGTTCTTCTCGGTTCTATTTTTTCCTTGAGTCTCTCTTCACAGATGTATGAATGCACTGCTGATCTCTGCTAACTTAGTTGCAGTCCCTGCACAGCCTCTGGAGTACTACATGGAGATACAGTTAATTACCTCTGATCTACACACTTGCAGTATGTTTTTTTTTTACCATGGGCTGTTGTTTCTCTGTGTTTTCTATGCATTTTGTCACAAGTTCCACCACCAGCATCAAAATACATTGGCCTTGCATGGCCAGCAAATAATTATATATATTTGAGGGTATGAATGTTTAGGCATTAAGGCAATACTTATACATATACATACTGTATGTATAAATTAATTTCTGTAGAGGAACAGGGGAAAAAATGAACTGAAATACATAAATATCTAATATATAATAAGATACTGATTTGTTCCTTTGCACTCAGTCCAGTTTTGATTTTGTAGTGAATCTAATATTTCCCCAATTGCTTACTTGTTCCTAAGTTGACTTTACAACTTTATTAGAAAAAAACTGTCACATTTCTAATTGGAGAATTTGGCACATTCCACCTTTAGAATCACACTAATGAATTTGATTGCATTACTGCCCCCCAGTGTTAGGACAGAACAGCTTGTGGTAATAAGCATTTAGTGAGCATGATTACATCTTTGGTGTAAACTGGGTGTTGGGCCATGGCAATGGGAGGGGGGGGGGGGTGACCTCTTAAAAGAGTAATATGAAGCCATAACATACTACACTTGATACAAGTGAACATATGCATGTAAAGCTGTGAGCTGCAACAAATAACTTTCTTGTTTTGTACTTTACTTCTCACTGTAAACCCTAAATAGTCTCTTCATTTCATCTGACCTCTTTCCTCTCTCTCTATCTCTCTGGCCACCCATGCTTTCTTTTTCCAATCCCAATATAATTTCTTTACTGGTACTGTATGAGTTAATTTTGCTTCTCCTAGTGGTCTTGGTCTTGAAATAAACTAAAATTTAAGTATCT
This sequence comes from Pipa parva, assembly GCA_019650415.1. Taxonomy (NCBI): domain Eukaryota; kingdom Metazoa; phylum Chordata; class Amphibia; order Anura; family Pipidae; genus Pipa; species Pipa parva. The sequence continues at coordinate 7,195 of WMED01013352.1, read as the reverse complement.
AAATAAAACACAGGCTAGTATTAGATATTACATAAAAATGTTGTTTTTTAAAGAACTAATGCTTTTACATTTTTCTTTGTCATCAAGGCATACTTAAATGAATTTAGGAATACAGCTAGACACTGGTAATGTTGCAAATTAATGTTACAGTTAGAGAGATTCATTTATAAATAATTATTCCCATATGATAGCAAAGTCCTGTTTTTAGCTGCATTTACTACAGTGTCCTGGCAAATCCATTTGAATCATTAATTAATCATGGTAAACACTAATCATTTATTAAAGAAATCATGTTAAGTGTGTTATAAACAGTTGAAACCTTTTATTCCTTTCAATAAAACAAGTAAATTGTGTTTGAGTATCATATGCAGTATGTGGAGCACTGATGAATACATCAGTTAGTTGCTGTTTTCAGAAATAAGGGCTATTGCAGATTTACAAAAGACTGAAGATTTCTTACAAAGGGCTCACTAATATCTTGAAAGAAGAGATAAAATGGATCTAACCAGGACAATAAAAAGTATGAGGTCCAGGTGCAAAACTGCATAAAATAATATGTATACCAGAGTCTGCAGTTTGAGAAGCACATTAATTGCATGTCCTGAGATGTTTCCTTCTGAAAATAGTACACTCCAAATGCCAATGTTATCTGCAACACTGAAAAGGCAACTCTGAGATGCCAGCCATACAAATAGAGTTGCAAAGAATAAAACACTTTTGGAACTACCATGTAGAAAATGGAATATTAAGAATGGATTTTTCTGAGTTGTTTGGATTAAATAGAGGAACATACAAATAAAGCAGCATCTGGTGCACACAACAACCATTGTTTTTAGTGAGAATATGAATGAGGCTACCTGTTTCAGATGCAGCAATCCTGCACCATCCAGCAAACATAAAGCATTCTTTTCTTTGTCAGACAACAAACTTAGAAAAATACACCGTGTATAATAACAGCACAGTCCCAGCATACTCTTTACTTCAAGTTACTGTTACAGGACGTCTTCGCAAAAGAAAATATATAACCAAGATTTAGAACTCAGTTTCATACTCTAGCTCAGGGGTCAGCAACCCATAGCTCGCAAGCCAGATGTGGCTCTTATGACAGCTGCATCTGGCTTGCTGACTGTATAACAAGTGGTGATCACATGCAAGCTCCGCTCGTTACAGTCTGCTGGCTAATTACTGTCAGGCGCTGTAGAGACAAAGCTCTCTCAGCGCTTCCAGGTTGCTAGTCAATCTGGAGCCGTTAATGTCACGGCGCTTCCGTGTTGCTAGTCACTGAAGTCACATATGATGTGAGTTGACAGCCGATACAGAGCCGCTGACGTCATACGCTGACCTCTGCTCTAGCTACATTCTTCTTTTGATAACCTCAGACATCCCTAGATTCCTTTTAATAGTCTCAGGCAAAAAAAAAAATTTTTCAAATTTTGACCTTCTCACTGTGGTCTTTATCTAGATGGCTGTTTTTTGACAAAGTTTTTTTTAAATTAAACAACTCTTATTATTTTTTCGAATATGTTTCAGAGGTGAAACTTATATCTGCATTTCTTTGCTCCTTGATACTTCTGTGGCTCTTTGATAATTCTGTTTGCTCACTGGAAGATGTAACCGATTGAAGATTTTAAGAGATGATGGAATAAAGAGTGTAATATACTTGTTTGATTACACAAACAAGCTTTTAAGAGGTCAGTCCTCCCTTTCTGCAACTGTGGACTAGTACGACCACTCTATCCTTCCATGTATATATATATATATATATATATATATATATATATATATATATATATTGTAGAGAATCACTCATGTGCTGGAGCAGTCTTGCAGATTTGCTATGTGAATCTGCTGTTTGGAATTCAGCAGTCTTGGTTAAAAACACAGTGGATAACTGCCCCCATACAGGTTTGGTTAACAAAAAACAGAATACCTTCCCTTCTCCTGGGTTGTTTCCTTGGGGTTTCACAGGGCTGCAAAGCCAAGTAATTTAGCAGAGACTTTCACCATTAGTCCCAGTTTTTCTCTCACAAGAATCTCCAGCCTCTGCCACAGAAATCACTTCCTGACTGCACCCCCAACTGGCTCTCCCTAATACCTTTTGCTTTCCCAGCAGGCTCTAACCTGCAGCTGGGGAGATTAACAAACTCTGAACTGAACTCTAATAGTATGTCTGCATAATTGGAGCAAAATACCTCCTCTCAAATACAACACCCTCACAATATATAAAATGCAAAAAAATCCAAGCACACCATCTTAAATAATCATACGCCTGGGTGCTGTCCTAAATTGACTAAACAAGTATAAAAGCAAAAAAAAAATTGTCAAGAACTCCTGGGTCTTTAAAATAGTTAAAACATCAAAAAATGTATTAATTCATTATTAAAATAATTAAAAACACATATTAATGCATAAAGTGCAAAATATAGCTCACGTGAGCCCCACCACTCCTTCCCCAAAAATGGTGCATATATAAAACACTCACCCAATGGTAAACACAAGTGCATTCATCTCCATTTTCTGATGTTTTAACTATTTTGAAGACCCAGTAGTGCTTGTCAGTTTTTTGTTTTATATATATATACAGTATATATATATATATATATATATATATATATATATATATATATATTCAGAGAAAGTGTCTTTCTCTTTCTAGAATAGATTTTATTATGATATTGTGATTGCTAAATACCAGCTGCACTTGCCATAGTTAATATTATTTCACTTAATCCTGCTGCCTTACTTCATACAACCATCTGTGGTTACAAGCCTGTTAAATAAATGACTCATTTATCTTCGTTAAGAACGTGTGTTGCACATGCTGTTATTAAAAATGTGAGTATCTTGAGTAAATATGGGTAACTTTTCCGATATAAAGAAACAGTCCCGTAACTGGTAGTGCCACAGTGGCCAATAGAGCTTACAATCTAAAGAACTAATGCCTTAAACTTTTGCATACCTGTTAAAAAAATCATTGTGTTACTTAAAATATTAATGTTAATAATAAGTTATTAATAAAACAAAAAGAAAATTACTGACAAAGAAATGCTAAGGTTTAAAATCATTTTTAAATCTTTTTCAAATCTTTCTTTCAAAAAGAAAAACAATTTAAATAAGGTTCATTGTTGAGTCAAGTTATCAGACATAGATCATAATTCAAGTTTAATTTATGTACCAAACTGCAATCATTTCTAATTGCCATATGTTAAGGTGGCTAATATATAACATATTTCATTTTAACACAGACTAGGACTATTTGGTGCAGCAGAACCAATCTAGATGATCCAAGAACTGACACATTGAGGTGACATGATGATTATTTTGCTTTATACTTCACTTAAAATAAGATCTTTTAACACAGATATGATTGGGAGTCACCTTGTCATCAAAAAATTCAGCAATCATAACAACTGTCTGAATGAAATGCATGACACAACACTAAACTCAGATATTTGCTGTAGTATTGACTGTTTGTGTATTGCAAAGCTCAGAGAGCAACCTGACTTTTTCTAGTGTATACTCTTACATTTCCTTCATATACCCCTCATTCACAGTGGCTTCATTTAGGTCTCAGTGCATAAACAGATTTTCCTTTTACTCTTTAAGAGGTGAAGAGTAAAATATTATTTATGAAAACTACTGATAACTCTCAACAGGGAATATCATGGTTGACCTCTGCATCCTTACCTAACTCATAGTTTGGCAGTTTCTGCAAACTGTTGTGGTGGGTTCACTTCATTCATTAACTTGAGTGGATTAGGCCATGATTGTTCTTCCAGTAGGCTTGAAATTCAAAGCAATTTCCTGCATGGATGTACATGGGCTGCTCATTAACACACGAGCTGCTGGCGTCACACGTAGACCACATCCATGAAGCACATACAGTAGATGTGCACCTCTTGAAAGGGAGATAATAAATTTGGTCAACAGTTTTGTTAACTGTTGGGAATTACTGAAGATAAAACTGGTGATCTGAGATGGTCCTGGTAATAAAGAGATCATGGGATTACTACAGGTTATTTTTAATCATATAACTCACCCTGCTAATATAGATCCCTTTTGACACCTTTGTGATCGCAACTGGTTGCAACTTTAATATTTTTTCAGTTGCAGATTTGCTATGTGAATCTGCTGTTAGGAATTCAACAGTCGAATTTTCACTTTAGTCAGTAACCCCCATAATCTCTATGCTAGTTCTAGCAAAAGGTCCAAATACTAGTGTTTTCATTGTTTTTGCTTTATTTTTAAGGGATATATTAACACGTACTTCTTTTACATTCTGTAACTGCTTATTTCACTGTAAGGATTAAAGAACATTTTTCTTGATTGCTCAGACTGTGCTCATCCAGCGATTTCTTTAAGTTTAGTGTTGTAAGCTTTTATGTTTGCATTAGCGATCTAACTTTTTACTGTCTCCTCGCTTGAAACTAAGTCAACAAATGTAGCACATCTTATCACATAATTCTGCTGCTGTGGACAATTCAGTACTGGAACAATTAAATTAATGTCACATCTAGATGTTAATTGCAATTTTCAGGGCAGATATAGATTAATTTATGCTTGGCCTAAAACATGTTGAAAATTCTACACAACATTAAATTCTTATATCTTTTATCTTTGCATGTTTATTGGCTTATCTTACCACATATACAATATTGTGTATCAAAGGACTGCATTGTGCAATCTAAAAAGAAAGCCTTATATTTTTGAGTTTATGAGTTGTTATTTATTAAAAGAGAAGACAAATGTATAGTTATTAGTATACAGCTAGATAAGCATGAACAGGTTTTATAGGATCTAAAGCAACTGTCTATTTTGACAAAGATTTTTTTTATTTACAAGAAAGTGTTTATCTGTCTAACTTAGCAGTTCTCAACCTTTTGAGTACTGCGACCCCCGGTGCTGACGTCATGGCCTGACATTTTGCCCGAACGTCATCACATACGTACATCACATGATGACGTTTGGGCGAAACGTCATCATGTACGCGCGTCACGTGATGATGTTCTGGGCCGACATCACCACTCAGGAAATCTTATAAAAAGGGACCTGCGAGCGCTTCCGGCTCCACAGCGGTTCTCAACCCCCATGAGATTGTCGTGCAACCCGCAGGTTGAGAACCGCTGGTCTAACTGAACAAATATGAATGACTACATATATACTGTACAGTGTGTGCACACCTTCTTTGGAAGACCATATGTCGCTGGTCCAAATTAGTGACCCATTCATTCAAACAACTTTCCGAACAATCAGATCTGCAAATATTAGTTAAAGTTGTGTAGGTGCACATGTAGCTTATTTTGCTGAAGATCTGCTAGTTTTTCAATTCGTATTCATTAGCTTTAAGCTAACTGTATGCTTGAAAACCATTCTGAGTTTGTAACATGCTTTATAAAATAAGATCCCAGACTGAAGAAAATGTTCTAAATTTTGGCGTAACTATAAGTTATAGCTCCATTTGAAAAAAAGACTCAAATATGATTTATGATATTACATGAGACCATCTGAGTACAGTAATGAATGCCAGAAGAACATTTAAGGACTGGGTCACCACCAATGGACTTACGTGCACAGTACTTGCTGGGGATTGGAAGACCACATACAGTATATCTATATATATATTTTATTTATAAAGCACAATAAATAATTGATGCAGCAGTGTACAATTCAGCAATACAAGTACAATACAGACATGGGAAAAGTGCATTAAACAATACAAGTAAAATATCACAAGGATACATCACTTTAACTGCTAGGTTGTGGTTGACACAAGAGGTTGGAGATCCCAGCCCGGTAGAGCTTACAATCCAAGTGATGATGATAAGATATGATGTCTGTTCCTGGTAATGGGAAATGTACTTTTCAGTATGTGCATATACATTTGTTTGTTATATAATACAATCACTGCTATAAGGCTACACTAACTTAATTATTAAATTAATATACATTTAAGTATATTTACAACATATATTTGCAAATCTGAAGGTATGTGTGTAACATCTGTCTCTTCTCACATTTCTTGTATAACTTCCTTATGTCAAGGCCACTTTAATTGAGTGGGGTGTTGGCAAAATAAATATGGTACCAAAAAAGCCATATATATCACTTTAAGACGTTCCTGGAAATAAGCAGATTTGTCATTTTCACTGCATGAAAAAAAGGATCTTTTTTACCATTACTCAGTGGTAAATACCTTATTTTACCTTATTAAATATTAGTTACTTTATAGAGCCTTATAGCTGCACTGTTGTATTGTCTGTGGGCACCTAACACCAGTGCAATTGATAATATGTAACTATATTATAAATAAAGGTACTGACAAATAAACTGTGGAAAATGTAAGGCAGAGGTATATTATTATGTACATGTACAGTTATCAAAATTTCAAATTCTTTTTTAAAAGGACAACTAAGCCATAAATCATTAAACTCACAATAACCATACATTTTAAATTCAACCAGATGGCTCAAGCCATAATGAACAAACCAATTCTGTGATATTCCAGGTTTAATTGCTTTCCATCCTAATATTTAATAAGGTACCTATCCTACGTATAAATAAGTGTTGAACTGTAACGGAGGTGTTTGGTTGGGGAACATGCCAATATCTAAGTAGAGAATAAAAGTCATTCCAAATACCATGTAAAACAAAGTGATTTATAGATTCTACTGTGGCAATATTCAGGCAGTCAACTAATAGAACACATCCTCTAGATCAATTTTCATTATTTCTCAATAAAACATTTGCTTTCTAGATTTTCTGCTGTAACAGATACAATAATAATAATGTAATAGAATAAATACGGTGGTGTTTATCTATCTGTCAGATTCACTACAAAAGGTTAGAGATCTGGACCCTAGTGGCTGGATACTGGCAATAGTTATACTGTGATCTGAAGGGAAAGGGTTCCGTTGGGACAGGAGAACACAGGGGTACTTCACTAACTTATATGCAAGTTGTGCAGGACTTAAATTAGTTACTTCGCCTGATTCCCTCCCAATTAACCTTCCCAACGGAATACCACTAATACAGGAAAACTAGACTTGGTAGATTCCCTTTAAAATCTAACTTAAACAAATATCCCTTTAACATGGATTAGCAAATTTCCCTTTAAACATAAAACACAATAAGAAAGGGGAAAAACAAACAGAACTCACCAGCAGGATAACCTTGTATGGCACAGCAGGACGCTGAA
>WMED01013349.1:0-10953 GCA_019650415.1 Pipa parva | reverse complement strand
CCATCGATATAAGTAGAATTGAAGAGGGAAAAGTCATACAAAAAAAAAAACTAAAAAAAGTAATGATTTTCACTGTGTACATCTTACAACTGTCCAGAAATAATGCAAGGTATTTGTTTTAGTTTTTTTTAGGGGGTTTTATAAGTCAAAAAATAGTGATGTAAAGGTGTGAATTCACATTTATTCACCACTAGCTGATCTTCGCATATTCAGCAAACTCTCAGAGATTGAAATCTATTAAAGTCGTAATTTTTACTGATCGATTGATCGGAATTTCAAAATTTCGATCGATCGATCACTTCACCTTTAATAAATTTTTGCCCTCAGACTTGGGGGTTATTCACTAAGGTGCGAATTTGACTGTCGAATTCACAAACAACTGATTCCCACAGCAAATCCGCAACAATTTCCCCATTGAAAAGTCGTGTCAATTTTTTAAAGTTAATTTTGCGACAATTTTCCCATAATAAATTCATGACTGTGACAATATTCTCATTATAAAGACACGACTGCAACACGGCCTATTAGCTGGCGAATTCGTACCTATACACAACAATTTGGACTTTAGTGAATAACCCCCTCAAATGTGGTGAATTTGAGACTAATGTGACAGTTTATGACAGTCATTTGTCTATTCATCAACCATCACAGTCTGTCGCAGTAGCAAATCCGGCAAGGCATATTGTGTCACATTCACCAGATAAAAGTAACGAATTGGCGAGCTGGTGGCAGGGCTCATCCTATCTGACTGACTACACTACGATATGCAAGAGATGGCTACTGACACAGTCATGACTTCACTATGGGAATCTGCTGTTTATTGAATAAGGAGTAGAGAATTGGGTTATTTACTAAATTGCGAACAGTCGCGTAAATGCACATATTCGTGTCCTTTCATAACTTCTCCAACTCCGCATATTCAACAGTCTCTACAATGTGATGAATTTGTGACCAATTCTGACACTTACTCCAGTCACAGACTTAGGAAGCTCTTCACATCAGTTTGCGTGTGCATGCACAGGTAATTTGCGTGTGCATGCACAGGTAATTTGCGTGTGCATGCACAGGTAATTTGCGTGTGCATGCACAGGTAATTTGCGTGTGCATGCACAGGTAATTTGCGTGTGCATGCACAGGTAATTTGCGTGTGCATGCACAGGTAATTTGCGTGTGCATTGCACAGGTAATTTGGATATTCAGCATGCGACGGAGTCGGCTGTTATTAAAAAAGCCAGGACGAAAGTCACTTTTTGATGCATTTTTTTTGTACATTGAAAAGTTGTTTTTGACCTTATAAAAACCAACAAAAACCTTAATAAATATCCCCCGAAATATGTACTTTAGCTTTTTTAATTTTTTTTTTTCTTATGTTTTTATTACAATTTTCATAAAATGGAAAATAATTCTGAATCATTTTTTACTGGTATCACCATTTTTCTATTAAAAAAATTTTTTTTTTCTACTTTGGAGAGAAAAATCCAGTAATTGTGGGGCCTGGCCTCAGAGTAGTACACCGAGTCATATTCGCACTTTTACACCACTGCTCTGCTTAGTGAATAGTAGAAGTACCTGTGCACACACATGCAAAATGATGCGAAGTGCTCCGTAAGTTTGCAACTCACATAGTTGCATATTCACCACTTTACATAGTAACATTGTAACATAGTTTATAAGGCTGAAAAAGACACAAGTCCATCTAGTTCAGCCTATTTTTGCACACTTTGTTCAATAATCAAGCATGGGGAAGTCAAGAATAGATGTAAGTATTTGGCCTTTAGTCAATGAGGCTCTCAGTCAATTAATTCCACAAACAGGGGTTATTCTCTAAAGTCTGAATTGTTTCGTATAAGTGTGAATTCACCAGCTAAAGGCAGTTGCAATAGACTGCTACTGTCGCAGTCGCGTCTTTATAATGAGAATATTGTCGCAATCACAACTTTACAGTGGAAATATTGTAGCAGCCGCAACTTTCAAAATTGTTGCAGTCGCGACATTACAATGGGAGAATTGTCACAGTTGTGGATTTGCTATGGGAATCCGCTGTTTGAGAATTCATCAGTCGAATTTGGACTTTTGAGAATAACCCCCACAGTGTTAGTAGGTAGAATAACACTTTCTCTTCCACTTGTAGAATTTATGGGATAATGACCATTGCCTTGTGAATATTTTGTGGACCTTTGTTAATAAAATTTACTTGAAGCATGATTCAAGAGATGACATATCCAATCTGTGTATCCTAAAATATGAGTAGATGATCAGTTTGGCATACCAGTGAGGGTTGAGTTCACCTAAGTCTGATCACTTTAAGTTTCCAAGTATACCTCTGCCAGGCCTTATGCCTGTAGAGTTGATCAGTAGCAAAAGGAATCACAGCAGATGGCACTGATATAGACAACTCTGGCTGTTGTATGTCAAGAATTTCTATAACTAGGTGATAATGAAGGAGTACACAGGATACAGATGCAGGACAGTGTATGAAGAATGGTAATGATAGTTTTTTAATGATACTATAGCATGTATTTATAATGTTATAATTTACAGGATGTTACAGGGATATGAATAACTGTACTGTAATGAGATACAGTTGAAATAAAATAGTAGTATTTTACAATGATAACACTATGTTGTTGCTGGGAAATAATAATTATTTGTTAGGTAGACGAAACAAGTGATATAGTCAACAAAACTAACTTTTCAGCTGAGAAACTGATAGAACCTTTATAAACAGGCTCCAAAATGTCTGTAGCAGAATATTGTTTCATTATTAACTCCTTGGTTTCAACAATAATATAATATAATATACAAGTGGGGGGACCAGTATATAACAACAAAAGTGATTGGCTGACATCGCTAACAATGAACTTTGACTGTTTCTTGTTTACACTGTATTCTGTAATCACAATGAATTAAATGGAAGCTTAAATGCAGTTTTGTCTTTTAAAGAAAGGTTTTCACTGAAAGGAACTAATCTGATGGGATGAGATGTTTAGTGTCACATCTGTATTTTATCAGCGTTGGGTAATTGAACAAACAGACCTTCGGAAATGCAATAAACTAAGCCATCTCCAAGCATGTCCCAGTACCTGGCGACAGCATCTATTAAAAAAAAAAAAAAAAAAACTAAACACTAAAATAAGCTGATTCCTCAAGCAAAGACCCCTGAATTTTATAGAACGTTCTGACCGTTAGTTTAGAGTCACCTAACCACAGGCTGACCACTAATTACTCTATTGATGGAATACGTTAACACCTCATCCAACTGGTATGCCACGAGTTACTGACCGCATCTCCAGCCTCAACATATTGTCATTTTACATCTGTTCTCCCAGAGTTCCAAGTTCAGATGCAGGTCATGTTATTGCTCGAGAGCCTTCAAGTGTAGAGGATGGTTAAAACACAAACCAACCTCATATTCTGAAACTGTACCATTTGTATGTCATGTAAAGATCTATGTTAACGTGAAACTTTATTTAGATTACTGTTCCTTGCTCACAGTAGAAAAACGTTAACTCCATTGTTAACTATTGTCATAGATTGGTGGTTATAATTAGTGACTTGTAGGAGTGCTCCATTCAGTTTCACCCTGTACACCATTTGCATGGAGTTTGTATGTTCTTCCTGAGTCTCCTCCAGGTACTTTGGATTCCACCTATCAAATTCCCTTCACTGCAATTCGAGTTGCATCCCCAAAATAGTTGCAAATTCACTTCTCCTTATTGACGAAGCTGAGAATAGACTGGTCAAACAGGCGGACAATGGCAATCACAGTTGCATGCGTAGTGTGGTAAAGTTTGTTAGATAGAAGTAGAATACGAAGATTATCCCAACTGTCCCCGAATTACATAAAACTGATCAGCTGTGCCCCAACATAGCTGCCCCTCTGAATGTGGTCAGTATATTATTACTAGTTAAAGGGGGGGGAGGTCATACATAATATTTGATAAAGAACAGACACTAAGTAATGTTGACATGAGAATATGAGGGAAAGGCTGGGAGAGACCATGGATGAAAGTACTTTCTACACAATTTGTTTTTCAAACAAAGGATCTATTCTGAAACAATGATGGGGGATTTAGATTTCAAATTATGCATAAATAAGAATCAACGACTGAGATCAGATTGATCCTGGTTTGAAACAAAATGTGAATTAAAATGAATACACTAACGGAACAAGTGAAATAAATGGAATGATATATATGACACAATCCAGGGTTTCTTATGAGCCTCTATCTTGCTACCTGTCAAGTGTGATTCTTTTATTAACTGGAGGTGTAGGTAAATCTGTCTGTCATGATCTAAAGCCAACAGTTTTTTAACTGGGTCATTCAGTTCCCTAACGTTCAAATTGGAATTTTAATGGCAAGGCTGACAGGTTGAACATTCTGATTCATTATCTTGCAGAGGTACAACCTTAGAGAGCAACTAGTGAAAATGTTGTCATGCTCATGAGAAGTTCACACTGTCTCTTTGACTTTCCAATGTTTTGGTTGTTGTGTGATTTACTTTACTTCCTCAGGTATCTTTCTTCCTCCTCTAAGGATCTTCAAGCAACCAGTGACAACATAACATGTCAGTGTAGTTCAATTTTCTAGTATAAGAAATTCCATTGCATATTTTTTACATTTAGAAATACGGATGGAGTTGGACTGGCTTTGTTTGGAAAAAAGAAGACCTCAGTGAATATATTTTGCTCCCACTATTGGTACTTCCCACTCATGCCTGGGTAGGCTGTTAGGTACTAGTTATTCCACAGGGTGTTCAGGCACAATCAAGCAGACCTATCCATGAGCAATCCCCACCAGGAGGTTATTCACTAAAGTCCGAATTGTTGCTTATAGGTGCAAATTCGCCAGATAAAGACAGTCGCAATAGGCTGCTACTGTCACAGTTGCGTCTTTATAATGAGAATATTGTCGCAGTCACAACTTGATTATGGGAAAATTGTTGCAATCTTAACTTTAAAACATTGTCACGACTTTACAATGGGGAAATTGTAGCGGATTTGCCATGGGAATCCGCTGTTTGCGAATTCGCACCTTAGTGAATAATCCCCCAGAGTCCAGTAATTCCCAAAATGAAATGCAGAAAAGAAAAAGGTACAGGGATGCTAAACTGCTATAATTAGAGTAAAATAACATTTATCGAGGTGTGATGAGTGACACAATATTTTGGGGGACTTCGGTAATTCCCTTCCTCCAGTGTTAGATATTGTAATACTTTCTTAAATAGGGTTTATGATTTAGGGGGGTTCGTTAGGTGTCGAGATCCAGCAAGGTTTCCTTCAGGGCTTGTTCGCCATTTACAAATTTGGTTCACTGGAGATTCAAAAACACAATAACTGGGAAACTGATTCTTTCCATATGTATACTGAATGTGCTCTTAATGTACTTTGTATTTACTGAATAGGAACACAGCTAGTACTTATAATACAGGGTTTGCAAAGTGAAAAAGAGGAGCTGGGACTAGACCTGATGGCTGAAGAAGAAAGACAGAGATACACTGGGGTAAAGGGAAAGATTGACGGACATATTTAAAGTGTGAATTGTCATGTAGATGAGTAAATTTGCTATAATTTGCCAAATATCCAACTTTTCATACTAGGAAAAAGCTGCTGTTTTATGCAATGGGGTGAATTGTCTCACAGTTTCCAACATCATGTCAACCATGTATTCACAAACCACTTCATATTTTGCACTACAAATACAACAACACTTCAAGTACCAATCATGTGGCAAAGTGACAATTTCCCAAGGTGAATTGGTGTGAATACATGGATTTGTAGACAGAGGCAAATCTGGGGGCTTATGCCTTTTTGAATACTGGTGATGATTCACTGGCAACAATACTGGTGACCAACCCAAAGAACTGCTCTTCCAGGCTATTTGAAAAGTTATCCAGAGACATCATCAGCTCTGTGAAGACATGAGGATCCACATGACCCTGCACACATCGATACTGCACCATGGACAGTGGGGGGACGAACATTACTGGAAAATAATTAGGGGCACATTTATCAAGGGACAATAAAGGTATCTAAACTGTCATTGGATTGCATTGCTATTTCAGCTCTTGTTTCTGCCCCACGGGTCCAATTAATTAAGCAGCATTAGTGGTAAGATATAATTAAAGTTGATAAATATGCCCCATATATTATAGACATGACAGATCAATTGTATGCTTTTGGTATGCTTTATAAATGCGAGGGCAGGCTTATGTTGTCATTGCAGCTTATACATACTTTGAAACACCGTTAACTATTTCTTTAAGGTTGACATTTGTGTGTTGAGTACTTTCAGAGCGTCATTGACTAAAGTGTGAATAGTCATGTAAAGCTCTGAATTTGCATCTAGTCTCCAGTTCCCCATATTCTCTTATTGAGCAAAGTCTGCAAAGTGGCAAATAAGTGACCAATTCAAATGACTATACTAGTTGTGATCTTCCGGAGCCCTTTGTATGATTTTGCGTGTACATGCACAGGTTCTTTGACTAAGCAGAGGAGTGGTATGAAGGTACGAATGCGACTAGGTGTGATGCCCTGAATTCACCTGATGGACTTAGCCACTTCAGACTGGCAAATTGGGAGGCTGATGGCAGAACTCCAGTGTTGTGTAAGGCGACTATTCATTCAAAAGTGACAATGGTGACTGCCATTAAATGACAACATGACCTAGAGACAAGGTGACATAGAAATAGATAAAATATCCACAGAATACAGTTAGTGGGATATGACTAGACTGACATCTCTTGCCTTCATTTGTTGAATTTACCTCACTCCGCATGACTTCTCATCCTACTTCTATCCACCTGACTACACCACACTACGCATCTGACAGCAATTGCCACTGTCCACCTGTTTGACAAGTGTATTCTCCATGTAGTCAACCCTGAGAAGTGAATTTGCAACTATTTTGATGATGCAACTCAAATTGTAGTGAAGTGAATTCGACAGGTGAATTTTCACTTTAGTCAATGAGGCTCTCAATGTTTTGACTACTGTTTCTTTGTTTTTCCTAATGCATTTTACACCCAAACAAATTCATTTTTTTCTAAAATAATAGCAGACCTACCAAACAAAAAGGGGACATTTTTGCATATTTAAAAATATAGCATGATGTGTTTTTTTATATGTGAGTGGTAACACTTAATTACAGAGAGAGAAAAAAATAAGAGAGTTAATTGAGAGGTTCTGATATAGAAAAGCTAAAATTATTGCGGTGCCAGAATTATTGCCATTTGGGACTTGGGCAAATAAATATTTATTTCCCAATTTAATGAACTTAACCACAATTTTCAAACTTTTGGTGGTAAACGTAACCACAGGAGAAGCACTAGAAAAGGAACTGATTCGTGCAATAATTCAATGAGTTTCTTTTTGGCAATACCTCAAAATAGACTGAATTTGTATCAGACAATTATGGTAGTGTGCGGTTTCAAGCACTTTGCATACATACTGAGTGTATAAGTACCCTTATGTCTGGGGTTAAACCACGAACCCATTAGCCTCTGGGATGTGTTCTATGTTATTTTATCTAGCCTGTTCCAAATTCATTTTTTTCTAAAGAGAATGACTAGAAAATAGCATGATAAATGAAGTGCAACATTTTATTATCAATTACCAGTCCCCCTGTTTTTTTCCTGAAAAAGGAACGTATTTATCAAGCTGTGATACCGGTAATGTATTTTTATCAAAGTCGTTGAGACAGTACATTTATTTATCTTTGTTGTTTCACCAGCAGCTGCTTTAATTAGTAGGGGTAACTGTGTTTTTGTTTTTCCTTTATTTTTTTATCAAATCAACATGATAAGTACTGCATTGATAGGAGCACGGCCATATAAATATGTGATGTTGCACAGAATAATGATTCCTTTTAGTGACCCTTCCCTTATTTATTGGCCACCTACCTGCTGGACCCTCTCCTCAGTTTATTTTTACTTTTGATGCAGGGAAGGTGGCATTAGACAAGTGGGTGGGTGCTGTATGGTGGGAAGAGTGTGGGGGACCATTGCAATGGGAGGGTGTGCTTCTGTGGCAGTGGGTGGTGATGCAGTTGCGTTGGAACCCCCTAGACTTTGCCTCTCCAGGTAGCTGCACACCCTTCTTACTCTTAGAAACGACTGTGCGGGAGACTCCAACTTAACCTGGAGTTTCTCAATGTTACACTGGTGCCCTGGATTTATTGCTGCATGAGTGTACACTTTCTACATCCACGGAGGTGCGTGTGGACTATCAGTAAATACAGTAAACAGTGACTAACTGGAGGCAGGAAGCTAAAGCGCAGTTTTGGAAAGTATGTGGATGGTCAGAGGAATGCATTGCTGTCAGAAGAGTTAGTCACAGGAAGGAAATGTGAGCAAAGTGGAAACTGTAGAAAGCAAGGAATACAAAGTGAATCTGATATTATGAACTACATATCCCAGGATGATTAGAGGAACAAATCTATCTGACAATGGGAACAGACTCCCTATTGGTTACACCCAAGGTAAAATACCTTCAGCCACTCATTGTCTATTTTTAGGGGAACATCCCCATTATATTACAGAGAAAAAAGGACACACGCAGCGTTTGGAAGTGTCGAACGTCTCCATTCCACAGGCATTTGCTACCCCGAAATGTTGTCTCATTTTTACTCTGCAATACAATGGGGATGTTCCCCCCTAAATATAGACGATGAGCGAGTATAATATATATATATATATATATATATATATATATATATATATATATATATATTTCTTTGTATTCTACTAGATTAGTGGTTTGCTGGGAATCTCTTGGCCTGCTCTCCGGAAGAGTTTGCCAGGATTGTGCCAGGTAAGGTGTCGCTACACCTAAGGAAAAGCATGCAGTACTATGCCAGCATTTTAAGCAGGTATGAATTTGTAAACCCTGAAAATTAATAATACATTCAAAAATAGAAATGTTAATAGTTTATTTTTAACATTTAACAAAATGCAAAGTGAACCTAAATCAAATCAATATTTGGCGTGGCCACCCTTTTCATTCAAAACAGGATTATAGACAGGTGTATGATTAAACAATTAACCAGCTGTGTAGGAGGCTTAAAACTAGGTGAAGAGCAGCCAAACTCTGCTACAATAGGTGAGGTCAGTGGAGGATAGTTTCATAGTACAGGTCATATAACATGGCAAGACTGGGCATAGTAACAAGGTACAAGGTAGTTATACTGCACCAGCAAAGTTTCTCAAAGATTTCAAACCAGACTGTGGCTTCAAGATCTTATATTCAAGCTATTTTGAAGAATCATAAAGAAATGGGAAACATTAAGGCTGTAAATTTTACAACAGAAAAACGTAATTTCTACATCATGAGAAAAGATTACAAAAGGGCAAAAATATCCGATTCTTAATTAGAGATCAAGGAAATTCCGACCCAATTATAAATGCATGTTAGAGGAAGTGAAACTTTTTTTTCTTTTTCTGAAGTCACTAGAAAGAGATGTGTCTGACCTAAAGAATGTGGGCATCTTAAAGGAATTCACTTTAGTAGGGCGAAATTTATTAAATGCGGAATTTTTCCGCACGTGCGATCGGAAATCGATCGAAATTCCGCACGTGTGGAAAAATTCCGCATTTAATAAATTTCGAATTTCGATCGATTTACGTTCGTGCGGAAAAAAATTCCGATCGTGCAGAAAAATTTCCGTACATGCGGAAAAATTCCACACGTGCGATAGGAATTTTTATTTCGCCTTTTATAAATTTTGCCCCTTAGGAGTCAGTGAGTGGAAACAGATGTGTAACTGTACAGAAGATGCTGGAACAACATTCTCTACCATTAATTATGCAGTGGATTCTTTGCCAGAAGTTCACCAAATCATTTCTACCAATTCTGGTTAATTTGTCTTGTTTTTTATTGCGCAAAACACTTCAATGAATCAGGTTATACGTAGTAAAACTAGTGGGATTATATGTTTAAATTTGACATTTTAGATATTTTTGGGGTATTATTCATCAAAATATAAGAATTTGACTGTCACAATGAATTTTCATCACTTCAGATCACAAATTCTCGACTCTTTATTCAATAAGCAGAGTATTACCATAGCGTCAGTCGCCATCTCTTGCATATTGTGGCATAATCGGATAGTCGTGCCATCAGCCCCCTAATTCGCCACTTCAATCTGGTGAAGTAAAACTGGCGAATATGACAAAGTACGCTTCGCCATATATGCTACTGCAACTGACTCCGATGCTTGATGAATAAGCACATTATCTGTGCGCTCACAAAGTTGTGTGAAGTGCAACTATCATAAGCTGTCAAATTGGTCTTGAATTCGCCACATCACAGAGTTTGCTGAATACCTGAATATGGGAAAAGTGGCGAATAAATGTGAATTCACTCCTTTACGCAACTATTTAGCCTTTTATGAATAAGCCTCAATTTGCCCTTATTTTCAATAGTTCTTTCCACTTTTTCCAGACAATTGACTAATACTAAACAATAGAAGAGTTGTAACAAACACCTACGGCACTCCCAATTATAATCAATATACTTTATTAGAGATAGTTAAAACAGGATTCAATAGTGCATAAAACAATAAAACAGCAACAGGCACCCCCTTACGCGTTTCGCGCTTAGGCGCTTAATCATAGGAGCAGATGCATGCTGAAAACAGAGTATAAATAGTAAAGCCTTAATGGGGCACCGGAAACACAGACCGCAGTCCCAGGAATATGGATATAGCGATAGTTCGCTTGCTTTCTACTTGCAAACTGGACATTGTTAACATGTTTGGGGATGGAGCAGCCTTTTTTCTAATACTAAACAATAGAACACACACATTTGGAAAGGCATCACAGTGTTAAAATAAAGATATAATTTTTTTAAAAGAAACAAATTTTATTGTCATTCATTTCATTAAACAGGGATACATAGGCATAGCCGGCGCTAGGGGGGGGCAAAGTGGGCAACTGCCCAGGGCCCCCGCACAA
>WMED01013348.1:0-14452 GCA_019650415.1 Pipa parva | reverse complement strand
TAGAACTAAAAATGATTAAGATTAATAGGGATGGCCAAACTTTTGCATATGACTGTATATGTATTTTATTTATAAAGCACCACAGATTTATGCTGCGCTGTACAATTCAGTAATAGAAGTTAAGACAAACATGGGAAATGTGCATTACATATTACAAGTAATTATCTTACAAGCATGAAATCACTTTTAAGTGCCAGGTTGTGACTGGCACAAGAGGATACAGGTCCCTGCCCCATAGAGCTTACAATCTACAGTAAGTACTCTTTATCAATTATAGTATAAATATGTTTGATATAATTAATATGATTTGTCAGGAAACTTTTTCTAAATGATGGTCCAAGTTTACCATTTTAGTCACACATTCAGTCCCGTACCTTTATTCAAAATAACCTCTCAGATATCTGAAACATGGAAATCATTTCAGCATCAATGGAGAGTTGAAGTCAAAAATAACTTTTAAAAAATATTGTAAAATTACAGATCTGAGAGTAATAACATCCACAGAATAGTCTAATTGTCTGGATGTCTAATTGTCTATTGTTTGTTTGTTGGTACTCTGTGATTTGTCATGGAAACCAAACTACATTATGAGTAAACAAGAAAACATATCTATTGTAAAATGTTGAATAACGCAGCTCTGTTTCTGCCTGTGTAAAAAATATTTGATAAAAATGTAATTTTATAATTTAAGGTTTTTTGATGAATGCATCATTTTAAAAGGACATATTTTGTTATATGTTAATCTTTGTTCCCCCCTCACATACTTGAACATACTTTTAACATTGCCTGCCTGCTTTTCAGGTGGAAAAAATACATATGGTTCAAAAATTAACTCTGTCATAAACACAGATAGAAGGATATCTGGAACACATTTTTTAAAAGACCAAGGGCCTCATTGTCAAAAGGGTGAATTCACCTGTCGAATTTAACTTGCTACAATTTGTGTTGCATCTCCAAAATAGATGCAAATACACTGGTCATTATTGACTAAGCAAAGGTATATATGTATACAGATACACAGACAAGTATGTATGCATCACCTGGTGCAACCTAGTGCAAACAAATGTCCGTTCCAATAAACAGTAAAATGGGTATGACTGTGTATTTGAGATGCTACAGGTTTTTTTTATTATTTCAAAAGGAATCCACATTAAAATCTACTGGATTTTCTTTATTCACTCTTTCTTATTTCCACTAGGATTTAAAAAACCTCTACATCTATATGTAAGTGCAATATACATATTCCTAAACAAGTTCATATTCATTTTGATATACATAATATTATTTTCTTTTTTTGTGTTTAATCCCCTCTCCAAATACATATGGTGATCTCCCCTGCCCTTTGTCTCATAACACAAGTCAGCGTATGATCTCCATTGCTTCATTCACTTCCTGGTGTCACATCATCCATTCTTTCACCTATAAATAAATTGCAGCTGTTTTTGACCACCCACCTCCAGGACTCCCTATTCTGTTTCTCCAGTCCTTTACTGTAACAGAATACAAGAGTGAGTTCTAACCAGCAAGTTACATCTAGCTCTCCTGTTTTTTATTTGAAGGCACCTGTGTATTCTCTTCTGTTTTAGAAATCAGTAGTATGAACGCTGCTTGTTTATGTATCCTATATATACTAGTTCCCATATGTTGAATATATAGAATACAAGTTATAGTTATTGGGTTTATATTAAATATGTGAATATTCAACTTTAATACATATTTAATTCAAGGGAAGTTAAGGATAAAAATTTTACTTTTTTTATTTCCATTGTTTTATTAAGTGCTTTCATTTAGATTCCTCTTACATTGAAGCCTCCCAAAAATGGCTGCAGACAAATTAGGTGAATACTTATGTTAATTATTTTAAAGCGAACAGAATCTTCATTGCACTTTAGTAACTTGTATGCAGCTCTTATAAAACATTCCTAAGAGTCACTGAATTTTTTAATTTTACTTCTGTTGGGTGTTAGACCCACACTATATTAATATTGTTTCTTCTAGATATTTGCCCATTTCCAGAGGTGTTGGGTTTTCGAGACCCACACTATATAAATAGTGTGTTTTATAGGTAATTACCCATTTCCACAGCTGCTGGATTTTCAAGAGACCCAGACACTGGTCAATAGCCAGACTTATGCATACCAGAAATGACCAAGCTGGTAACTATTCACCACCTTCTTCTACAATAAATCAAAATAGCCCTGTATTCTGAACATATACAATAAACCAAAAGACATTTCCTCAGTCTTCAAAGGGCATTATAAAGAAAAATGTATTTATAAAATGTATAAGGAGCACAATGCAGGTTTTTTTAAGCCTAGTGACATCACAAGAAAGAGTGTAGATCTGGCTTTGACATCAGGCTTCTGTCTCAGTCCAGATAGGTGACCCACAAGACTTAGAAAACCTGCTGTCGATAGCTGTTGGGTGAAATGCAGCACATTAAAATTCCAAGTGAGCACATATGTTTCCTTGTCCAAAAATTTATAAGATTATTTTTAGGAGAACCCAATGGACAAGCAGTCTGTGTTAAAATAACAGTGGTTGAGGAAACATGATCACAGTATTATTATTATTACACTGTTTCGCTACATCCTTTAATAATCTCTTCTAAATATCCCTCATGATTATGATACATATAAATATATTGTTATGGTTTGTTTTTTTAAGGGAAATAGTGTATTGTTTATATCAACTTTATTTCAATTATATAACTGGACCAAAGCATAGATTTGATTTTTCAAAGAACGTTCCTATTTCTGCATATTTGAATTTATTGATATGTTTGTGCCACAGTTTTATTTAGTAAGGAGTGGAAATAAGTTATAATTTGATGTCCTGCTTTCCCTGTTTTTGGAGTTCAAATTCCAAACCAGATGTCCTTCAGTAGCTTATTGATAGTGCTCCAGTTATCAACCCAATTGCAAAAAGCATCCGTCTACTATAGAAGCACTTTTATCCACTAATTAACCAAGTAGCAGGGGATTTCCCACCTCCTGGATAATTCTCCCAGGGCAAAACAAATTCCACAGTAGAAGATTTTTTCATTATATCTTGGTCCTTAGACTTCATTGAAAATATGACATGATGCATGTCTCTTAAATGAAAGCTGTTTTGTGATGGGTTTATGTGTGGGTATTTATGTATATATTTCGTAAATCTGCTGCTCAAGCAGGGTGTGAATTGCTTAAATGAAAGATTTATACAACATGTGCAACACCTTCTTCAATAAATTACTTGTATGAACACAAAATAATAAGCAACCTGTCCACAGTTCATCCATATACATTTAATAAATCTGCAAAAGATACTAATTTTTTAATGCCTTAGTTTTGACAGCTACATATTATTGTGGATAAAAAATATTGCTGGTTTGACTTCTTTTCAAAGTTCAGTATTAAGAGTTTGCAAATCCTAAGATTTAGATCTCTAATGTTAAAAGGATTTGACCAGTTTAGTGAGAAAGGTTATATTATATTTCAGTGAAACCAAAGTCCTTACTTTTTAGACATTATTTGCTTTGTAGCTCACAGAAATGGGACAGGCATGCAGCTGTTTTAGTAGGCATAAAGTTCTAATTTACACATTACAATTCCCATTATTTAGAAGAATTTAAAAAATAGCTCAATGCTATCATCTTAATGCATTGGTGCAAGGGTAGAAGATATCAGGGGGAATAAGCAACAGTGGTTGTTTCTGTGTATTTGAAATACTCTGTGATGAGATTTGTAGTTTTAATTTGCTTTAGTTAGTGTGAATGTCTATGACTTTGAAGAGGAGTAACTCTGACATGGAACTTCCTTTTAAGAATGACTGCACTATGCGCCAGTTAGCTCAAAAATTGTCAGTGAGCATGAAGCATGTTGAGAAGCTTCTGGTTTGTTTATATTTTGAATATAGGGAACTATTTTTATCCACATCCACTCAAGTCTGGGACTGTTGACTACCTTCTCTTTGAAACTAATGATACTGGTCCCTGAGGTGATAGGTTTGGGGAATTGCACCTAAACCAGAAGATTGCTTATGGCTAATTAATTATATTTTTCCCACAGTTTATACACCCTTTTACAACCTAATTAGTGCTCACTTATAGACTACAACCTTAGGCCAGGTTCATACTGATATAAATACACCAGCACATTTTAGAAAAGTGGGTCCCGAAAATACACCAGCAAATTCAGGCCGGCATATATTCAGAATGCACTTTTCTATTGTATTTACCCAATGCAGTGTGAATGCTCCCTCTGCATTTGTGGCTCCTCCTATCTAGCCGCATTCTTTGTGTCATGTATGTACGCCCATCGAATATACGACAATATGCATTTGCGTGCACTCGCATTTAGTGCTAGTGTGGCCAGAACAGGTAAGTTGCATAGGGATTCGCGGCGTGCGTTTTTTTTCAAGCGCAACATCTATGCACAAGAGCATTTACTGGCTTACAATATATATATATATATATATATATATATATATATGATTGATTTTCTTCAAAAGAATGCAGTTTGGCTGTATTATCAGTGTTGTTCCTAGTAGTATCTATCGTGAGCACTAATTTAGTGAAAAGACCTGAGTTGTAACAAAGGGGAGTTCTGCCAGAGGGACTGTTTTATAAATTAAGCACATGTGTTTCCTTTGTTAATGTCAGGAGTTGGTGTAGAGAGATACTCCACTGCTCTAACTGACAGCGCTACCTGAAACACCACTGCCAGTACAATAGCAGAAAGCCATAGAAACACTGGTAGCAATAACGCTACCAAACTTAGATGCTACAAGGTGTTGCTAGGTAATGGCATACATAGACTGTTCACACAAAGCTGAGTGCTGGCTAATAGCAAGTTTCTGAAATACAGACAGGGTGCTAAGGTAACATCCAATGGGGGTACGTTTGCTCTTTGCTCTTCAAATGTCAAAGCCAAAACAGAATAGGAACTGGGAAACCAAATGAGCCACTTAACAAACTAATAGAGGAAATCAGAAAACTAATTCCAGGAAAAACAGTCCAAATCAATATCAATGACCACACACACAATAGCAAATGCTATTACCGACATTCACAAAACAAGCTACAATTACTCTGGCAAGGAGTAACAAAAAGGCATGAATATTTAGATCCTGGCATTAAATCTGTTTGGTCCTCAGGCACACTTTGCAAATGGTTGCCATAAATATATCCATTACTGCAATTCCTTTTTGTAGATGTAATTGGCTAATCCACTGACACTATGGGTGAAAATGTTTAAACTCGGAAAGACCGCTCAGGGTCTTTCCAAGTTTACTGAAAAAAATCTTGTGAGATTTTTTGATATTGAGGCCCTAATTCACCATAGTGCGAAGTGAGCCGTGAAGCATTCGGCTCACTTCGCATATGGTATTATGCGCATGCTGATGTCCTGCACGCGCATTAAAGGGCTTCCCCTCCCGGCGAAGAGACTCGAGTGCTCTCGCCGGGAGGGGAATCCCTTTAATGCGCAAGCTGATGTCCGCGTGCAGGACATCAGCATGCGCATAACACCATGTGCGAAGTGAGCCGAATGCTTCGGGGCTCACTTCGCACTATGGTGAATGAGAGCCCGAGTATTTTGATCTTGATTTTTTTGAATTTTTTTTCGATGGAAAGGTAGCCATACTTTACATTAGTAGTATGGCTACCTATCCATAGAAAATTTTGAAAAATTGAGATAAAAAAACTCAATCTCAAAAGAAATCTCTTGAGAACAATGCGAGATTTCTCTCAGTAAACTCGGAAAGACCCAGTCTTTCCGAGTTTAATAAATTTTACCCATATGTGATATCAGCTTGTAAAAACAATAATATTTCAAAGAACCAGTAACACCAAAACAATGAAAATTCACATTTGGATTGGCTTGGTAGTTATTCAAATACAGCACTTGTAAAAATGTTCGTGAATTTTGTTGCTATCAGTCTGTTCTTAGTTTAGTGAAAGCAGCCATGTTGTTAAAAAGACCACACCCAGTCCTATTTTTTTCTGTGGTGCTTTCCCTATTCATAAAGCTAAACAACTAAATATCTTACTTTCTAGACATAATTTAGAATTTTTGGAAGCCCAAATTTAATATATAGTAAATAAAAATACATTTGAACATTTACTGTTCTTGTTAGTATATAATGTTTTAAATTATAATATTTAATATTACCCTCTGGCTATTATACCCTTGTAAAGCGGTATTATTATGTTCTCGTCATTTGCATCTGTGCCTTTTTGAAGCACCCCATGAACCTATTTGCTTTGGCAGCTGCTGCTTGGTATTGTTAAGATTTGTTCATCTGTATTGAACCATACTTATTGGCAATACAGTTTCGTTCCTCAAGTAGTAAGTGTAACCATCCTGTGCTCTTTGGAAAATGAGTACTATAGTTATCTAGGTATATGTTTTATATGATTGTAACAATAAACTACTAAAATTATTCATAATATATATAAAATCATTTATTTATGTATGGTCTAATACAGGGATGGCAAACCTATGGCACATGTGCCAGAGAGGGCACGCAGAGCCCTCTCTGTTGGCAAGTGAGCCGTCGCCAAACCCTGCCTTCAGTACAGGCCGCGGATCCGATCTGACAGCTTTCAGGCCGGATCCATGGCCTGCACTGAAGAAGCGCACATGAGCAGGGAAGTTCTCCTCCCCCAATGCGTGTGCGTTCCTCCCCCCGGCATTGGCGTGATGACGTCACTCATCAGTGCCGGTACTTCAGGGGACGCGCTCGTGGGTAACGTCAACTTTTTGGCACTCTGTGCCAAAAAGGTTCGCCACCCCTGGTCTAATACATATGCAGGATATATATGTTGACATGTCGTGCTAGCATTCTTTAGAGCAGAAGAGCATTGTACAAATAGATTGTGACAATAATATCATGAACAGTAATTGTCCATTACAGGAGCTGGTATTAGTGCCTGTAAGATACAGCATTTTTTCCCTAACTGACCCTTATGACTTCCATGGTGATATTTTGAGAGAAAGTAGAAAAGAACATATGTTGTAAAGAGTAATGGTGGTCTGATTTCTGCATCTTTGCAATGCATAACATGTCTCCACCCAAATTTCAGTAGTCATTGTTCAATTATCACATTGCAAAACATTTCCAACCACGAAATGTGATAGACATTAAGACTTGATAGTGTGTTCTTCAAAACAAATAGGGATGACTTTGCAGTTTGCATTATCTGTTTAGCATTAATATCGCAGTGAAGAAAACATGATTTCAAAGACCGTTTCATCAATGAAACACAAAAAGTTAATTCTACATAAATAAAATATCAGGTCATTCTACCATTTTCCCCCAAGGGGACTCATAGTAGAACAATCTGCCTCTCGTCCCTGTAGTTTCTATCTTTAAAATTAAAGCAAATATAAAATTCCACTAGAAGCTGGCATTAATAAAGGTTTAGATTAAATTAAATTATGTGCTCCCACCGAACTCAGCATTATATATTATCAAAACCATAAGGCATTTCATATCAAGTGTAAAAAAAAAAAAAAACTCAAACAATGAATCACATTGTGGCAGGGATTTTATTGCAAGAGTGTGTTTTCTCTTATCTTGTGAATATAACCAATTTTCCATCATGTTGCTTTTCAAGTATATGTTAAATAAAAAGAAAATACTTTTTTATTATTATTTTAAGGTTGTCTATCTGAACATGGAGTTCTACAACAGCAAAAACATATAAAAAAATACAGGTTGAGTGTCCTTTAAAGGCAACTAAATACGAGTGAGTAATGTTAAACAATTACAGAAAGAAATCCCAAAAGAGTGATTTCAGTGAATGCAGATAAAGTGAATCAAATTTGTGAGTTACTTTGTGAAATTTGTGAGTTAGGTAACTGACTGCACACATATATTTTCTTTTACTGCATTGGGAAACTAACACAAATAAAATAATACTACACAAGGGAAATGGAACAATTTATTGTTTAATTTTAAAAAAGCTCTCTTGAAAAAAAATTTCTCAGTTAAACTCAATTAAACCAATATTTTATTTTGCTATTGGATGTAAAATTTATATATATTTTTAAAAAGTGCAAATAATGGTGTTTAGTAATAACGCTGTATAAATCCTTAAGAAAATGAGTTGATGTGTCTGTGTTGAAGTTACATTTTTGTTTTGAGACATGTTGGCCTCAACATAAATTTATAGGAAGTTGCTCATCATATACATTTTTATGTTTTTTTTTGTCAGTTAAGGATATAGATATGAATATTCAAATGTCATAAAGGATTTTATTTTGCTAATTTATATTTTGTGCATGTGTTCACTTTGCTTGTGAAAAATTCTCTTCTAACTGCAGGCTACATAAGACTTAAGGGCAAAAGTTATTAAAAACGGAAAGACCGTTCTGGGTCTTTCCGAGTTTATCGAGAGAAATCTAGCATTGTTCTCGCAAGATTTCTTCAGATTGAGTTTTTCGATCCCGATTTTTTAAAAATGTTGATGGAAAGGTAGCCATGCTACTAATGTAAAATATGGGTACCTTTCCATAAAGAAAAAATTTGAAAAAATTGAGATAGAAAAACTCAATCTCGAAAAATCTCGCTAGAACAATGCAAAGTTTATCTTGGTAAACTCAGAAAGACCCAGAGCGGTCTTTGATAACTTTACCCTTAAACGTAATACACACACACATATATATATATATATATATATATATATATATATATATATATATATACAGTATATAATGTATTTTTATTTCATTGATGTAACAAAATATATTTTAATTACATTCAAGTCTGATGTGCTTTGCCTTTTCTTACTAGGAACATATGTTCCAAATAGACAAAACATAGCTTGGACATGTCTTTAACAGTTTATCTTATATAAAAACATAAATTCTACATAGGCCCTGCACTGTTGGAATTTGTAGTAGAAAAATACTACTAAATCGACATTTTGGTACACTACCTATTCCTATCTTTTACTCCTTACATAGTAAGCCAGTGTCAAGTGAAAAACAATGCAAAGTAACATAAATGATACAGTATGTAAAAATGTCCCAAACACAATAGTGACACTAGCTAGACTAAAGAAAATAATTTTACCTTTAATATCATTTGTAGTCTAAAGGTATAGTGCATGTTACAAACCTGTTATACTTATCTATAAGGTTTATCTATTGGTGTACACCAGTGATTTTCAACCGGGGTTCCGCAAGGACAACCCTAGGGTTCCGCGACACACTGGTTGATGGTATCATTACCCGGCTCATCAGAGAGAGATGCGATCTCTCTCTGATGAGCCGGGTAATGATGCGATCTCTGTCCCTGCTTACAGTGATCGCTGTCAGATCACTGTTAGCAGGAACAGAGACCGAATCATCATCTATCGGCATCATTACCCAGCTCATCAGAGAGAGATCGCATCCTTGCAGTATGTAGAATAAAGCATGGATGATTTTTTTTTTTTTTGCTGTTTTTTTTTTTTAACCTGTTAGGGTTCCCAATAAACCATTATGCTATCTTTTGATGTTAGATGCTTTGCCTTTTTTAGACATGAAGATTATTTTTAGGCTTTTGGTGAATGACAGAAATATTGCCTGTTTTAAGCGGAGATTGAGCCTTTTGATTAATTATTTTAAAACACATCACATGTTGGTCTTACAGTATTATTTCTAATGACAAGGACTGTAAAAAGAAAATGTTAGTGGAGAACATTCAGTGAGAACTTATTCCTTTGTATATCAACCGAAAAAAAACAAAGCTTTTAATATCCAATCCAATTTTTATGGCTGACAGAAAAAAAAAACATCATGACATTATTATTTTAATATAATCAACCTCAAACAAACCAGTCCACTGCAGAGAACAAATTGGGCAGTACTGATGTATCATATCCCAGTGTTTTTTCTTGTAAGACTAACCTCTTACTTGGTATTTTCATTATATTCTGTAACACAATGCTAAGAGAAGCAGTTGTTATTCCGGATTTGTAAACTAAGATGCAAAAAAGAGTTTCAGCCGCAACACTTGTTTTTAACCTAATTTATTAAGTTTTCTTTGAGATTTACTTCACTCCATTTCTTGTTTGTTCCTCTTTTTTTTCCTTTCATGTTATATGTCCTGATTTTTGTAGTAAGCTTCTATGTTCACATAATTTATTCTTTGACTCTAAGTATATTGGTCTGGATCATTTATCTTTTATTTGTATGATGACTCACTTAAATTAATAACAACAAACTGGCATTATTTGACAAGAATTATATTTA
The DNA here is from genome assembly GCA_019650415.1 of Pipa parva. Classification (NCBI taxonomy): domain Eukaryota; kingdom Metazoa; phylum Chordata; class Amphibia; order Anura; family Pipidae; genus Pipa; species Pipa parva. Next base: position 4,229 of record WMED01013348.1, on the reverse strand, counting down.
AAAAATTTGCAATGTTGTCATTTTGTCACGTTTTGGTTACCTGAAAATAATTACATTAATTGAAGCAATTGTTTTTACATTACTTTCAATGGAAGAAAATTGCTAGCTCATGTTGGGTTACAACAACCCCACTGTAATTCCCCAGATTTTTCACTTTAATTTGGCAAAGTCAAATCCAAAGACATCTTAGCAAATGTATTAATTCAGCTAATAATGAATTGGATATTGCCACCAAATTTGTGAGGAATGAATACATAACAGTTTATAAATATGTGGTCATCATAACTTTACAAACTGTGAGTGATGAGTATGCCTCTAACACACTATGTCTGAAGAATTTGGTTTAGGCTTCAGACCAGGGGTCCCCAAACTATGGCCGCGGCCCGCATCCAGCCCCCTGAGGCCATTTACCTGGCTCCCATCACCAGGGCCAGGACTAGGGGTAAGCAGCCATCTAGAGAGCTGCAGGAGGGGGGCGCAATGATGGTGCTCGTCCTCTCCTTTTCCCTACCCCTACCTACCTCGTCCCTGGCCTGACTCTGTCTGCTGTAAAGATTAGTGTTATAGTGCTCCTCACTCCCTCCCCCGGCGCACACCAATGATGTAACTACATGATCAGGAAGCTTGGGGGGGATGAGGAGCACTGTAACACTAATCTCTACAGCAGACGGAGCCAAGCAGGGGAAGAGGTAGGGACAGGGAAAAGGGGGGTGAGCACCAGGATAGCGCCCCCCCCCCTTTAGAGGACATGGAGTAGGGAGGGGTTAAACACCACAGTATGGGAGTGGGGTTGTGGGGCAGGCAGCACATTGTTGGAGGGTGGTTGTGGGGAAAGCATCACAGTGTGGGAGGGGTTGTTGATTTAAATTTACTTGTCCTTTATTTTAAATATTGTATTTGTTCCCATTTTTTTACTTTAAAATAAGAAATGTAGAAATGTGCAGTGTGCATAGAGATTTACATAGTTGTTTTTTTATAGTCTGGCCCTCCAATGGTCTGAGGAACAGTGAACTGGACCCCTGTGTAAAATGTTTGGGAACCCCTGCTTCAGACAATTGTATACTAACATCTTCAGGAGGCTTATCTTCTATCCATAGCATTGTATGTTTATCTCTGTATTACCATTTTAGGTCATTTCCAAGATTGAAAATAGCCTTATGTTTGTGTGCTGCAATTGGCATTGCCCCCTCCATTTGGACACTAAAACATTAGCTTGTTGCACACAATTTTAGGAAGCTACATGTTGGAAAAATGTATTTTAATTAATGGTCTGTAGAGGTGGGATTAGATATCTGTGAAAAACTGAAGGTTGGAGGATTGAGTTGGAGTCTCTTAAAGATCATTTAAGTTGAGATATTCTGTGCATTGGTCTTGCAATAATACTGCTGCAGTTTTACTCAAATTATTGACAGAACTAAAGTAATAAACAAGTAAACAATAAATGTTTGATCACAAGTTGCTTTATGCAATTTTCCCACAATATGAAGCAGAAAGATTTTGCATTGGAGATTTTTGTAGCAGATAAGTAGTTTTAGGGTAGGTAGCCTTCAACAATGTGTGTAGCATATTGCTATAATTAGAGGCATTATTATGGCAAACCCTACCTGCCCTGGTCTATTTAATCCATTACTAAATATTATGTTCTTTGACATTTCCTTTAAATTTTTATGAAGAGTTTCATAACCATGTTCCATGTGAATTCCAGTGAGTGTACCTTTTGAAGAGATGAAAAATGCAAGAAAAACTTATCTTTCATTCCTTTGGCTTTCTTCTTATATTGTAGGTTTATTTAAATTATGGAAAAAATACTCTCTTTCTTAATTTGCAGATATCTCTCTGTTGCTACATTCTTAGTCTCACTTAGAGACAATAAAATAGAGATCCACAGGTGATAGTACAAGATGAACAAAGTCCTGGAGGTGAAATGGATTATTAGAAGAACAATTTGGAGTCAATTTAGAAATACATTTAATGCATAAGTTCCAGTCATATTTGTATTAAAATGAAAACACGCTGAATTTTATTCAGAAAGGTCTTTGAAAGGGCTGTGGAAAGAGCAGCAGCAGATGTGTAATGACTAGTGTTGTAGATAAGCAAAGCATAAGCATTTATGATATGTAACAGATAAAAACATCATGACAATGAGAGGGTGTAATATTAATATGTATTTTAAAAATAATAATTTACTAAGGAATGAAATTTAAACAGATAATAGTAAAGTTCTTGGAAAAAATTCCCTAATCTTTTGGGCAAAGGGTATGTGTTGGTCATTACATTATACACTAATCAAAAAAAGTATGATGAAAGCCACAGGGAGAATATACTATGGTGTCAAAAAGAATGTGGAGATTACCAGCCTTGTTAAAAGTAATGAAAATATCCAAGTGAACTAAGAAGAATTCCTTGTTTAAGGGAACACATAAAAAACTAGAATGAAGAAAACCCAAAAAGGATGGTGATACTTTTTCACCATCTGGGGATTGTGTGATAGATTAATTTTGAAAGAGTTCCAACAACATTAGGGTTTGTGGGGTTGTTCTAGAAATATGAAAGCAGAGTCTTATTTTTGCTGTAGAATCAGTAGCATAACTTAAGTTAACTGGGCCACAGTGCCTCCCCCAGCAGTACCACCAAACAAAAAGACCAAAGAAAGAGAACTTATTGGGATGTGGAGGTCACTGGGTGGAGATGCTACAGGGCTGCTGGTGGGGGCAACAGTAGATCCTTGGACCTCTGGGGGCTTTGACATGTTTGCCAGCACTGCGCATGTCTCCTTCATGTAGATGCCGCGATCATGCGGTCCAATAGGGAAAATACTAGGAAGGATCTTAGACATGCGCACTACACACCAGCGCTTACTTAGCACGTCACTTGGATCCTTCATGTTTACATACACAGCTGTTGCTCGTTTAACCGATGACCGGGGGGCAGGAACCTCATTAACAGTGAGTATAAGTATGAGCACTTTATTATATGTTTTTAACTGCCATGATTAAGCGCCGAAGCGCGAAACGCGTAGGCCTGACATTGCTGTTTTAATGGAGTTCTATTAAAGGTCGTTTTTTAACCATTGGAGTGCCGGATTTTTTCATGGGATTTCTATACTTTTCAAAGCGTTTGTATCCTGGCACCCTCCTTTGACTCATTGGGATTGAGCGGTCATTTGGTTTTCCCCATTGTTTGCTGTTTTCAGTCATGACTGCTGTGACCACTATTGGTCCCATTTAGACTCTATGGGGCAGGGACCTCCAACCTCTTGTGTCAACTTCAACATAGCGCTTAAAGTGATGTATCCTTGTGATCTGATAATGTATTGTTTATTGCACTTTTCCCATATCTGTATTATATTTGTATTGCTGAATTGTACAATGCTGTGTGTGTTTGTAGTGCTTTATAAATAAAATTATACATACATACCACTATTGTTACACCCTGTGTAGAACTGAAATAGCTGAGGACTAAAGTGGGAGAAAGTTGGATTTTTGGGTACTAGCGAGGCTTGACAATTTCTGTACAAACACTTAAGGGGGATTATTCACTAAGGTGCAAATTTGACTGTTGAATTCGCAAACAGCGGATTCCCATAGCAAATACGCAACAATTTCCCCATTGTAAAGTCGCAACAATTTTTTAATGTTAAAATTGCAACAATATTCTCATTATAAAGATTTGACTGCGACAGTAGCAGCCAATTGCGACTGTCTTTATCTGGCTAATTCGCACCTATACACAACAGTTCGGACTTTAGTGAATAACGAGGCAGATGAATCAGCAAGAATCAGATTGTCTGTAAACAATTTGTGTTCAGTTGAAAATTTTGGATGTTTGAAATGCTTTGTGGTATTGATAATAATGGCCATAGTGTTGAATCAGGAGGTTAAACAGGAAGTAATTTTTTTTACGTTTGATGCAATAGTAGGTTTGTTTTTCAAGCTCTAAAATACACTTAGCCTAAACATTTAAAATTGTCAACTTATAATTTCCATTATACATTTTCTTTTCTTCCTGAGTTAAATAATATAAAAGAACTTTTTCCAAAGTTATTTCTCATATATGCCAAGCAGATAATACATATTAATTACTTAGACAAAACAGCCTTACGAAGCAAAACTAAATACACTTTAAACAAAAATATTTTTTCTGGAAATTGTGTAGATTTCTGGAAGAGAAAACTACTTTTTTTACTAAGTCTCAAATCAAGATACACGTGGTGTCTCCTCCCAAAAAAG
>WMED01013347.1:0-14453 GCA_019650415.1 Pipa parva | reverse complement strand
CTATGCAAACTGGGAAGGTCATTCAAGCAGTTTGGAATGTTGCCAGGAAGTGGATAAAGAGGAGACCTGTTCATGAAGGAGCCGTTATTCCTGCCTGCCATGTGCACATCCATTTAGAACTAAACTTACAGTATCGCCTCTGTTCAATGGGAAACCCAGCAAGGATCACCACAGCTGTTTGCTAAATCTACAGGTTAGCACGCAGGATTCTGGGACAAGACATAACTTTCTTTACAATAAAATATGCCTGTCCTATTCTGACCTCTCCCTGCCAGCAAACAGTAGAATATGGCAGCATGTGTATTCTTGTGTATTCAAGCATATTTTTATCTCTTTTACACTTTGTTAAAAATAAATCCAGAAAAGTAATTGCAAAGGCAAATAATTTATTTCACAAAATGATTGTGTTATTGTAAGTACATTTGTTGTTAGTTGTATAAATATATATAGAGAGAGAGAGAGAAAGAGAGAGAGAGTTTTGAGTATTGCTTGAGACTTGATAAAGGGAGGAAGGACCTCTAGAAAGCTTGTCTATTTAAACTGACTGTTAGTCCAATAAAAAAAGGCATCAACAAGTATTGCAATACTCATCTTTTTTTGCATATGTGGACTAACACACGCACTCCATCCTACTATATATATATATATATATATATATATATATATATATATATGTGTGTGTGTGTGTGTGTGTGTATATATTTTATTAGTTTGCCAGTTGTTTCATCTCATTCACTCTTTACTACTTCTAGTTGCCTGTGGTTCTGTCTGGATAAAATACATGAGATTTTCCAAATAGGATCCTTTCTCCTGTCTGCTCTTTCCATATTAGCTCAGCAGTGCAATGGTTAAATGCAAGGGGGTGGGGGCATTTACTCCAGCTCTGTGAAAACTTAGTGATATTAACTTTTCCCCCTATAAATGCAGTGAACCAGAACGCAGATCATGCACACACAGAACAGGAAACAGTAAATAAGAACCAAGCAGGATGATGGATGATGGAAATGACCTTGCTTGGCAAGTTGAAAAGGCAAAAGAAAGGTGGTCCCTGGTAGGAAGTCTGTAGGGGCCTCATTGGACAACACTGTGTGCAAATAAACTACAGGAAATATTGGAATGGAACTGTAATTTACTAAAATAGCAAAGAAGGGATGAAAATGATATATTTTACAAATATTCTAATAAGACATTTTCCTTAATGCTCCTTTTGTTTTTTATTTCAAAATACCAATTGACTGGTAATTTTTTTTGTCAGATTCTAGTTTTAACCCATTAGATGACTGGCACACATGGAAGCTGTAGATCAGGAATAGCTGGAATGTCACAGGTTTGATTTCTTCAACAAAAGACTTCTATGGATAAATAAATTGCACTGAACTCTATCAATCATTTAATCAATAATGTCACGGATTTACATTGTCACAATTTCTAACACTGCTTTTTAAAGATCTATTTAAGGAAGAACTGCAAAAATGCATTGCCGTTGATTATATATCAAGTGGATGAGTAGTTATGGTCTCCTTAAAAAAATAACTGTGTGTGTCTGATGGTTAAAATCCATTTCCTCCTTTGGGAACAACATTATAGCCTGTGACCTGCAATCATGCTGAAAAGTCTATCAAAGATACAATCACTGTTAGAACCTTTGATACACTAGACAGGGACAGCATGATCACTGACAGGCAGAACATTCACTCTTAGTAAATCTATTCTTAACTTCTAGTAATGAATAAAGAGCAACTGTAGACCTGAAAGTAACATGATATATTAAAAAAAGTGTATATTATCGCATCCCAGGTAATAAATACAAAACGCATGGCATATGGTAATATCACGTCCAGAATTAAAATAACAAACTATTAGGTTGTTTTAATACTATCTGGTTTGGACACCTGCAGAATAAATTGCATCAGGGCGTTAAAGAGGCAATGCTGTTAAATTAGCAATTGATTTTCACAACTGATGCAATCAGTTCCCTTTGAACCTCTCTTAGAAACCACAGGACCTTAGAAGTCTGTAATCTACTATAGAAGAAACTGGGGACTGCAATAAAATGTACTTACCATAATAACGCATGCTTCATGCGCTGTATATTTCCCAATGCACAGAATAGTAGCACCCCCATTTATAAAGTATTTGGAACCAAGAAGTATGCTATGGTATTCGAGATTCAAAAATTTACCTTGGCACAAAAAACAAATCATGCCAGACATATCATGCCATAAACTATGATAGTTAGAGCACTGGTATACTTTGTATGACTGGATTTACAGAAAGTGAGTCACACAGTGGGAGGTGTATTCAGCAAAAAGTAAATTCTCATCCCCAAATAAATTTGTGACATTTTGTATTGAAGCAAAGGGACGTCATAACCATAACTATATTGTATTAAATTAATGACTACATAGTGGTATTTTGACTATGCAAATAATTAAAGGTGGAAAAACACATGATAAGTAGCCTTATTGGCCACAAATTTAAAGCAAGTAGATACAAAGTTATGTGTGGCTGGTGGAATGCTGAATACTCTGTGTTTAATATGCAAACTTTACAAGGTACCTATTTGTGGAATATTCTTACTGTACATCTACAGGACAGTTTATACTTTGATAAATTTCCCCTATGACATTACTCTTTAACAGCAATAAAGATAAGGCTAAATCTTTGTCTAGTTTTGAGAAGACCACTAGAGCAAAGTTGACTAGAAAAGTTCTTTGTCTAGTTTTGAGAAGACCACTAGAGCAAAGTTGACTAGAAAAGTTCACCCGGATGTTTGCCATTATTAGAATTCAAATATAGATGTAGCTTCAAAAAAGAACTAGGTTGACTTTTACTGAAAGTAACAAAGACTTGAAAATGCAGACTTCAACAAGATAATTTCACTTTAAGACCTTGCATTGATGAAGTCTGGACATCTTCTCACTAAGGTAATGACCCAACTATGAATTTTGCTGCACTTGGTTTTTCGCATGCAGAAAAATGCAAAAAAGCAAACAAATTGTCTGCTGGGAGCTCCTATTCTCTTACTTGAAGGACCACCAGTGACACACTTACATTTCTGTCATCAGGTTACCTAATTACATAGAGATTAAGATTGAAAAACGAAACATGTCCATGAAATTCAACAAATATAAAAATAAATAATAAATAGAAAAAAAATAACACTTACTCTACCGTTATTGATCCACAGAAAGGTGAAAACCCCATTCAAAGCTTTGAATAAATTTGCTTTAACATGAAAAATATTCCTTCCTGACCCAAAGTTGTGACCAGACTGGGCCAACATGCTACTAAATATTATTGATTTATATCATTCTTGATCTTGTGTTCCATTCAGTTACTATCCAAACCTCTTATGAATCACTCCAGAGATTTTGCTAAAACCAGTTCCTGTAGAAGACTATTCTACAATTTCACAACCCTAACAGTAAAGGAACCCTTTTCACAGATGGGAATGACATCTTTTTTAATTCCAGCCTCAGTAGGTTCCCATTTGTCTTTTGTGTTGCACTGAAAGTGAACAGCCTATCACAATATTTCCAATATAGGACCAATTATATTTTTATACAAGGTGATCATATCTCCCCTTATTCACCTTTTCTCATAACTGAATAGGTTTAATTCTTTCAGATTCTCCTCATAACTGAGCTCCTCCATTCCCCTTGTTATTTTTGTTGCCATTCTCAAAACCTTGTCCGACTGCATTACATCTTTTTTTTTTTTTGTGTAATGGCTCCCAGAACTGTACTGCATATTCAAGGTGAAGTCTTACCAAAGAACTTTACAGTGGCAAAATGATATCCCTTTCTCATGAATCAATCCCTCATTAGGTGTTTAAAACAGGAAATTACAGGCATTTTCCCACAGTAAAATTCCTGGTGTCAGAAATGGAAGTGGTTACCGGCTGTATTTCAGCTAAATCAATGGCAGCTTTCAACAGGCTGTTCATTATGTTTTTCTTTTATGCATTTGGCCAGCACAAAAAACAGAGGATGGCAAAACGTATAGTGAGGGTTTGCTGTAAGTGTACCGCTACCACCAAAATTCATGGTGCCCCAATAAATTAACAAATAGGCCACTACCTCAATAGCCATTTAGTTGTTGGAGGTTTTATATTATGTCCAGAGGTATTTACATTTTATAGTCCTGCTTTAAATCATGGTGCAGGATTCTTCATGTGACTGGCTGAGCCCACCACAACAGGGCACCCTGTTAGCTGACCTGCTATGTAGCTAGTGTACTAATCATAAAGCTTGCAGATGCTGCACTACGTTTGTATGTGATTTCTGAAGATGCCATGCATACCATATTATATAATATTACCTACAGACAAATGGTCTTACAAAAAAATTGGTTTCATCTGTCAACTGTATTGAAAAATAAAGTTAATTGGGGACAATTACCCTCATTCAATGAAATAGCCATCAAATCTTTTAATGGAATTCATCAATTGGTAAAATCTGTCATGGGGTCAATTAAACCGTGGCAACCAATTAGCTTTTAGCATTTGCTGGCACAGGAGAACTAGAATGATGAAAGTCAACTTCTAATTGGTTGCTATGCGTTACTAGATCTCTTTAAATGATTGCACTTGTTGCTGAATTCCCCTGATTAATATGTCCAAAAATAAGGCAAACCTCTATAGAGAAAAGTTGATTCTTGTGTTGACTGGAAACATATTCTCATTGAAATCCTTAATTTCATATACTGTACCTTTATACTAGGTCTATATGTAACATACGGGTACGATCCCCAAGGAAATTCTCTTTTAGGCTTTTTTACTACATCTGCAGACAAAGGTTAGATGCTTAGTTATTCAAAGAAATTACACTGTGTATGTTTTGGGTAACATTTTATTTCAAGCAAATTTAAAAGAAAAAAAAAAAAATTAAGCAATTCAAGCAAGAGGAAATTCTTGAGCACCCAGAATAAAAATATCTTTAAATATTTCAAACAGTATACTTTTAATACTTTTATATTACAAGGTATTACAAAATTTTTTCTTCAAAAAATAAAATCAGATTCTTCTTATTTCTTTTGTGTGTCAGTGTGTATATGTGCATGTCTATATGAAAATAATGGCTGACAGGACATGACTGTAATTCTAAACATTTATATATTATTTATAACAATTTTGGATAATGGCGCACTATGCAATTCAGCAAAGTGCAAACTCACCTTGCGATCCTCACCGAATGCTTTAAAGGTACTTCGCCTCACCTCGTGACCACTCGAGTCGCCTCGCGAGACTGGAACACCTTTAAAGCGTTCACTGATGTCTGCGTGCAGGAGAGAAGAGAGCACGTAACACTTTTGCTGAAGTGAATCAAAGGATCGCAAGGTGAATTACCCGCTATGTGCACAATCTTACACATCATGCAGTTAGCATGGAAGTCTATGGGGACAGCTGTAATGCAAGGAGACATGATAGCAGATTACCAAATATAAACCTATTATAAAATGTTCTCACAGTGATAGAAGACCTACTCATCAACAGGGGCAAACATTACAGAGGTCTAGTAACCCATAGTAACCGATCAGTTGTTTGTATTTACTAGTCTAAAGGAAGTTAAAATAATGAAAGCCAACCTCTGATTGGTTACTATAACTTACTACACCTATCTAAAGTTTGCCCCTATTGACTAATTTCCCTGCTGGTCTTTTCTATTGAATGCTATTACCTAGATCAGGGGTCTGCAACCTATGGCTCTTGAGCCAGATGTGGCTCTTTTGATGGATGCATCTGGCTCTTTGACTGTAACGAGCAGTGCTCACATGCAAGCACTGCTCATTACAGTCTGCTGGCTAATTGTCGGCAAGTGCTGTAGAGACAAAGCTCTCTCATTACTTCCGGGTTGCTAGCCAATCCGGAGCCACTGACATCACCAGCTTCCAGGTTGCTAGCCAATCTGGAGCCACTGACATCACCAACTTCCGGGTTGCTAGCCAATCTGGAGCCACTGATGTCACCTATGTGATGTCACATATGATGTCAGCGGCTCCGGATTCAAAAGGGCTGAGCAGAGCCGCACATATATGGCTCTCTCAGCCAAAAAGGTTGCCGACCCCTGTCCTAGATATTCTGGCTGGGTGTCACATGCAAAGATAAGTAATACACATCCTGGAAATTTTCATTTTATACCACACTATGGTGGAATAAATGGTTCCAGTACCCTAAGATAAATATTGTGTTATGTTTGTTTGCTCCTAAGCCCATAGTGCACTACCAGAGCATACAAAACATTCACAGCGTATCTTTGAAATCAGTAACCATTGCTTTATCTCAAAATTCAAGTTATAAAATAAGTTATGGGTTAAATTTATGTTCACTAAACCCCTAACTATCCTATTTAAAAAAAAGGTTACCATCTGTCTTTGGCTTAACTAAAGTTATAAAACTTTTCTTTAATGGATCTATAACATTAAATGACATTATAATATCATGGGGTCTTTAAAAAGATTTGACAAATAAGCACATACTACTAACATTATATTTTATCCTGTAGGAAATTTTTTTTTAATCTTATCTATGGTGCTTATATCTATCTCTTCACTAATTTACCTGCCCTTATGTATACAAGAATACTGTCAATCAAAAAAGGCAATATGACTCATTCAGCCAGCAAAGCTGTAAACTAGAAGCCGATCTAGAATAGAACCTAAAACATGAAATCTTCTTATGTTTTTTTCTTTTTTCAATTCAAGTCAAATGAAAATTACAAGATGCTGGGTTTCTTTTTAAGGAGAAGAGTATATTGCTATGCCTAAACCAAGATTATCTTGACTTGATTTTATCATATTGTTCAACAAAAGTACTTTTTTTTAGAAAAGCATAATGGCCAAACACATGAGATGTTGTTGGTTTGCCCCTATATAATGTCCCAGGGCATATATCTTTATATATATTTTTTTTCCATATTCTTCAGTCTGCTCCAAGTTCATCCTGAGGAATTGGGAATGTTAAGCACACCAGGTTCAACATTTAATAGCTGCATTTAACTCAGCTTGTAGCAATAGACACCAAACTTCTTATGTTTTCCTGGGAATCCAAAGCTTCTTACTCCAGGTTCAGGTGGTCCACAATTAGGACGAGGGAAAGCAATGGGATACCTAACACTACCATCATCCAGCCAACCGGCATCGCATCGATCTAAATCAATGAATTTCCAAGCTGCAAAGAGTTGTCCAACTTTGGCAATTTGGGCTCCATCATGCTGGCATGCTGATTTTGCCTCCTCATAAGTCAGCTTGTCTGGATGCTCAAGGAAATAAACTTTCCCTAAAGAATGAAAATATTGCAACGCAATACTTATTGATCACAAACAATTTAAAACAGAATTCCAAATAATTTTTACCTTAAAATATAATGACATTGAAAACGTAAATAAAAAATGCTCTATCTGGACATTAGGTTTACCTTCTCTTACTTTCCCACAATGCCTGAAAACATATTTTTCACCATCTCCAGTCACAGGGCTGCTATGACAATGCATATTGTTAATATGACAATATATGAACAACTGTGGGAGCTCCCTGACTGATATGTCTGACCACACTGCTGTAACATGCCTGCAGGGCTGGTAAAAGGTTAATGATGTCTGATCTGCATATGTTACAAAAACAGGAGAGAAACAAGTGGGGGGGATTGATGGACTTGTGGTTTTGTGAAAAGGGGGTGTTTTGTTTCCATAGCTACAGTGCATCACAGACACTGTTAAAAATTAACCTTGAGATTTAGCTTGCTTTCTAAGATTGGAATATTAGGGCACAGTTTATTTTGCTCAATATTCATTCTCTTCATGCTTGCCTTTATACACAAGAATGACAGCAATATATGTATTGCAACAGAGGCCAATGCAGATCCCACCTATAGACAACAAAATCAGGTATGATTTGTTAAACACTAGTTTAGGGATAAGTTTACCTCTGATGAACCAGCTGAATCTTTAAACCAGAGAAACCTTTGTCTACTAAAATTCAATTAGATTTATGCCAAAGTGTCAAAGGTCATTTAAAAAAAACATTTTTCGACTTTACCTTTGAGAGCAGAAGAGAAGCAGAAAGCATCATATCTGTGCAGATGTTTGTGTCGCTCTCCATAGTTTCTAACACCTGGAGCAGTCTCTTTTCCCCCGCAAGGTTCCCTGGGTAAAGTGATAGGGTACTGGACTGTGCCATCCGTCAACCATCCTGCATTACACCAGTCTAGGCCTTCCTCCCATGCCTTAAAGATCTGCTCAAATGAAGCCATCACTGAGTCCTGCTCTTCACAAGCTTTTTTTGCATCATGATAGTTAAGCTGATATCTACCACGGTGAGGCTGGTAGGGAAAGACAACACCTGTGGAGAAAACAAAAGAAGGTTACCTTTTCAAAAAGAAGCACACTTTTCCATGTGAAAGTGTGATTTGAGTAATGCGTACATCATTCCCATGAATCCTACAGTATTTTCGGTAAATTTATTTTGACTCCTCTTCTCAATACTGAACTTTCCCTTTTGCAAACAATTTATTTTTTTAAACTTTGCTGCTACATGTAGAATTTAGGCTGGTCTATAACTCAGATAAACATTCAGAATGCAACAATAGTGAAACTGAAAATATACATATTTATATATAAGGTTTATTGGATTTTTATTTAAACCAATTTTTATAGAGTTTACTGGTAAGCGTGTACTGCTATAATAAATGCGGTATATTTACTCTTTAAAAATTTGTAAACTATAGTCTTGCTTTACTTGCTATTCACCTATATGATTCTTACTAATAATAAATAACATTCTTCAGTAAAAAAAAAACACATTGCCCCTCCCATATGAAATAAGAAGTAATAAAAAGATCAGAAAAGGAAGAATGCACAAGGCATCTCCTAAACTAGATATGGAATATTTTCAGTGTTTTCATAAAATCTCCTGAGCAATGACAATTTATACATATTGTGCATTTTTTTTCTAGTCTATAATTTATATGCATTATTTTACATTTCTGGTAAATAGGTATACAATGGCTTAAACATTACCTACAGATGATCGTTCATATATTTGTGTAAACAGTGACATCCAGTGGCTGTTTTCAGTCTCAGTTAAAAGGCATATGTGCATAGACATAGCTAAATAATATAGATTATGTTATGAAAAGTTCCCACTTCAGTAAGTTTTGTTTTTAATGGCAGTTATTGCAGTCCGTATTGCACTACTACAGAGAAGTGACATTAGTGATAAACTAATTCACTGGTGCACTTGGGAATTTAATGTTATTCAGAGTTGCATTTCAAACATGTAGTAATTTCTAATGTTGTTATCATAGCTGTTTGCTCTGATAAACCTGAATTGTGGACATTTTAATAGTCTAATTGTGTTATACGTCAGTTACTCTAGTTTTACTCCAGAGTTTTGTCCAGCCCCTGTCAAGTGTTCTAATAATCTTGCTTGCTACAGTTTGGTTTTAACTGAAACAATAGGCAACATTGTTTTTGTTTAGACCTAGGGCGAAATTGAGTAAAATTGAAAATCGCGATATCGTGATATTGAACGATTTTTACCGATATCACGATATCGATATTGCTGATATCGGAAGTTTATCGATATCACAATATCGGCAACACTGATATCACGATATCGAAAATCAAATGAAATGTTTAACCTGTTTATTTCAATAGCAAAAATCCATAATATCACTGGAAAAGTTGATATTACGATATCGGCAAAATTATGATATTGGTAATATTGATATCGCGATATTGGTAAAACGGTCCATATCAAAATATCGATATAGCAATTTTCCACAGGTATTCATGCCATAAAGGAATATACCCTAAAATATAGATTGATCTATGTCAAATTGCACATATATTTAAAATTTGACATATGTTTCCATGGAATGTCCTGTAAATGATAACCTTATAAATGACTAGTTCTGTCATCAGAACTAACTGAATATAACTTAAAGCAACCATCATTGGATGTTCCTGTTTAAAAGCATCATTGTTCATGTTTCATCTTCCCCATCTTCTGCAATCCCTCCTAACTGCTTCTACATCCCTCCAATTGCCACTGTAACCTTCCAGTGAATACATATTTTACAGGGGATCATGAGATTTTTAATCTGTAGTTTGTTTGCATGCTCCGAAACATTATTACAGGGCTGCAAAGAATTTTCTGTGATATAATGAGAAAAGTATAGGTTAACTAAGGTTCCTATCTACAAGGGATTATGGGCCTCATTGTCAAAAGTCCGAAAAGTCGAGTAGAGGTCTCAATTCACATCTATTCACCACTTCTCCATGTTCACTTATTGAATAATCTCTGGCAAGTGGTGAATACACAACCAATTCCAGCATCTACAATAGTCACAAACTTACGAATCTCTTTATATTACTCTGTGTGTGCATGCACAGGTACTTCTACTATTGACTAAGATGCAGTGTGTGTTTAAGGTGCAAATGTGACTAGGTGTACTGCTCTGAATTCACCTGTTCGATTGCCATTTCACAGTTGGGAATTGGGGGGGGGGGTTGATGGCAATGCTCTAGTGTTGCGTAAGGCGACTATTCACTCAAAAGTGACAATGGCAATTTCATGATCTACACAATGTGACTTAGAAAGAGAATATTCACAGAATATAGTTAGTGGGATATGGTGAGACTGATGTCACTGACCTTTACTTGTTGAATTTGCCTCACTCCGCATGACTTCTCATCCTACTTCTATCTGACTGACTACGCCACACTATGCATGCAACAGTGATCACTGCTGTCCGCCTGTTCGACAACAGTATTCTCTGCTTAGTCAATAATGAGAAATAATTTTGCGTCTATTTTGGGGATGTGGCTCACATTGTAGTGAGGTGAATTCGACAAGTGAATTCACCCTTTTGACAATGAGGCCCTATATCTTGTGACTAAATACTTTACATTGCATCACGGGAAATGTAGGCAATAACCTATGCAATTTCTAAAATATGGTAATACCGCAACACATAAAATTAAGTGAAACAAAAGAAAGAATTATCACCAAGTGGTTCTCCTGCACTAAAACCCTCTTGTGAGTGGCATGGCATCATGGGAATTGTAGTCTTTCTGAACAAACTATACTATAATAATAAAACCTTAAATTTATAAGTATTCAGGATGATACAGTAACACAAGCGAGAGCTGAATGTAGAAAAGAAATGAGAAAAGCTGTTTTAGCAACTATGCTTATCAATTGCTAAAGTAGGTTTCAAGGTGTAAATGTATTTTATTTTGTTTTCCAAAACTGCCATGTGCATTATAAGGCTGTGTCACACTAGCGGATTTTCAGGTGAGTTGGAATTGTTTCCTGTGGGATAATCCACACAGGCTGTTGTGTTTTTGTACTACAGACATTAAGGGGGTAATTCACGATAGTGCGAAGTGAAGTGCGTAGTCTTCTCCTCACTTCGCACTCACTGCTATGCATTCGCTGATGTCCATGTGCAGGACATCAGTGAGCGCATATCAGTCAGTGTGAAGTGAGGAGATGACTATGCACCTCACTTCGCATTATCGTGAATTCCACCCTAAAGCTGCAAGATCAGCTTTCATCTCACAATCCCCAGCCCAGGATCATGAGGTGAAAACTGATGGCTACCTCTAGCTTCCACCCCCTGTATGACATGTACAGAGTCATATTACATGCCCCTCCCCCCGGCTCAGTTCCCCAAACTTAAAGGAGAAAGCTACCTGACAGCTATTGGTTAAGCAGTGTGCTGACACTCATTAACCATGTTTTGTTTACATTTATGAAATGGCGGAGATTACAGAGGAAAGCTAACTATTGCACAGGCGTTAAGTAGTAAGTAGGGCAAAAATGTCCAGGGCAGGGTACCCTTTCAAGGAAAACTGGCCAGTACAAGTCTCAAAAACATTTCCTGGTGTGGGAGTTTTGCAGGGCTCTGTAGTAAATCATTCTGATTCAGATGAAACAACTATTGGGGAGAAACTCTTCTCACTAAGGTATAGTACTGCAAAAGAAAAGATGTAATCTGACTATAGTTCTCCTTTAACATAAACAAAACAAAAACAAAAAAAAGATCTGCGCATGTGCTTTATGTTAAGTTCAGCGAACTGAACCATGGAGGTGGGTACTATGATGCAGTACACATCATATACGGGGACAGAAGTTAGAGGCAGCCATCAGTTTTCATCTCACGATAAAAAACTCAGCTGAAAATTAGCTAGTGTGAACCCACCCTAAAATATACAGTAATATACCCCCGTTTGTAGTTTATAAGGATATTAAAAGTCAGCTCTATCTTTGAAAACTGTGGAACTCCGTTATGTTAAGAGGATCTGGAGTATGGTCCAAGTTACTTACACTATTTTTGGTAACATAACTAAAAATGTACTAGAATTTAGATTTCACCTAAGTGATCATATATGATTTTGGGTGATAGTAAGCAATCTTGTTGAGGGCTTTGTGCACACTTGTATGATCATCAGTTACTAATGTAGCCAGTCCCATAGAAGTACATTTGTTTTAATTTAAGTAATTTATTGTGCTTGAGCTACTGAAAATCACAGTATTTTAGGTTTAAATCAGATTGAAAAAATTAGACAGCTTTGATAAATGCAGGAAATTCAAATAAATCCTAGTGTAAACTAGGACAAACATTCCCAAATGCTAGTCATTAATCTCAATCTCCTTCCATACTATGGGCAGAGGATTTAGTTTATAGTGCTCCTTGGAAACATTTCCTCTTCTCATTTGTAATGCATTGAGTATAAGGAGGTCTGGAATAAAAGTTGCTATATTTTATTGTTTTGTTTTCTGGACAGCTTCTATCACCTTTATATTATTAAGATGCTGCGAAACATATAATTTCATATACAGTTAACTTCATGAATATTTTTTATGGCCTGCAGAACAGCACAGAATGCAGGGATGTTAGGAGGTTCAAGTCTGACTATCCTTTGCTGCCCTGTAGTATTCCATGGTGGTGCCTAACATTCTATTAATTTTAAATCATTTATAGTTTTTAAGTTTTAATAGGGACTGGAGCAAGAAGTAAATGCCCCAGGTTTTTAGAGGTCCTCCAAAAACCGAAACAGAATAACCGGCAGGCCGTCTTTATCTTATAAGACAGCTAATGCACACAGTAACAGAAAGAAGGGGGAAAGAGGTAGAGCATTATGGTTAGAATGAGGTAAGTCACTGGAGAGGTAACATGGTTTAAATAAGATTGTTCACTGGAGAGGTAACATGGTTTAAATAAGATTTTTCACTGGAGAGGTAACCATGGTTAGGACGAGGTTGGTCACTGGAGAGGTGACCATAGTTAAAATAAGTTTGGTCACTGGAGAAGTAAACATGGTTAGGATGAGGTTGGTCACTGGAGAGGTAACCATGGTTAGAATGAGTTTGGTCACTGGAGAGGTGACCATGGTTTAAATAAGATTGGTCACTGGAGAGGTAACCATGGTTAGGATGAAGTTGGTCACTGGAGAAGTAACCATGATTATAATGAGATTGGCCATTGGAAATGCCAGGTTCTTAACAATTGCCACAAACTACTTTTTTTTTAATAATATGCACCTTCAAAATTCATGCACAACTATCCTCTATACACCTACATTATACTACTCAGGTCCTTCAACATACTTGCTCTATGCATTATGTAGCTAAATCATAATGTCCCTCTTATCCAAAAATAACATGGTAGTCTGCACATGTAATTTAAGTGAAAAAAGATAACTGAGCACACAGGTAAAAAAGGGCATTCAACGAACCAAACCAGATCACCACCCAATTTGGCCACACGTAGTGACCAAATATGGCTGATATTTGCAAATGCATTTGTAAAGATCACCTCGTGGTCAGTTTAAAAACCCCTCTCCAGATATATTGCATCTATTTACATTTAACTTGTATAGAATGTTTCATTCAACTTCCCCCCCAAAAACCTTTCCTTTCCTTTCATATATAACAAAGCAAAGGTTAATGTACGTTATACAGGTTTCTTCAGACTGGAAGCTTGTAGGCAAAGTAGTTTTTGCTCACATTGCTTATAGTTTGTTTTTATCTGACAGACAGACAGACATAGATAGATAATATAGGGATAGATAGATACTTTGTTTTTCCAAAAAGAAGACAGGGTCTTATATTATTTTCATTTCCAAAAAAGGGCTAGGGCTTATACTTGGAAAAACAAAGTAGTGACATAATCTATTGTCACGTGACTTAACTTAGGGCTGGAGGCGCTAACAAGGGCTTATATTTAAAGCCTGCTTCAAAATTCCCTGAAAATCAAGCTAGGGCTTATTTATGGAAAAACACGATAGACTAGATAGAATATATAGATAGATACTATATGTTGAAATCTGCTGAGGAACATCCTGTCAGCCTAGTGTACAATGATGGTGAACCTTTGTACAACTGCATTGGTGAAACCAAAAGCAAAGACAATCGGGGGAATTCAGGAACCTCCGAAGTGAGGC
>WMED01013346.1:0-14453 GCA_019650415.1 Pipa parva | reverse complement strand
GCTTGCATTTACCATCTATTCAGTTAGCCAATAAAAGGTATCACCTATACTCTACTTGTGGCAGAAATGGGGTGGATTAATATATTTCCTTATCACTCATGTTGATAAGCACATAAAAAACACCTGTTTTAATCAAGTGCAGCTCAACCATTTTTTAAAGCCTGTAGCCATCAGAAAACTCAGTCCAGCTCTCTTAAAGCTCCAAACTCGCTTTTGTGCACCAATTCCTTAAGCACACCTTAATCTCACTCAGCTTCCAATGCCTTCTTGATAAACCATGTGTTGCAAGTGATAATTCGTCCTTGAAAATATATAATATTATAATAATGTTAGCAAGCTTTCCACCATTTTTCATTACTACCATTATTAATACTGAGTTATTTTCCTGCTGACTACGATAGTCACAGACTATGGAACTATTCACATTACTTTGCATGTGCGCGCACAGGTACTTTGTGTATTCAGCAAGCAGTGGAGTCAGTAGCAGTTGCGAATTTGATGAGGCATAGTGTTCCGAATTCACCTATTTGACTTTGCCACGTCAGAGTGGCAAATTTGGAGGTTGATGGCAGGACTTCAGTGTGGCATAAGACTACTAATCCTTCAAAAGTGACAACAGCGTCTGCGACTAAATTTGTCTACAATTAAACTTGAATTCGGGACAAGGTGACATATAAACAGATGTATTATTCACTTATATACGGTTGAGATATGGTGTGGATGACATCACTGCAATTCACTGGGAGAATTCCTATCAATTCGCATGACTTTGCATCCTACTTCTATTCGACTGGTTTTGGCACACTACACAAGCATCTGCATCTGTATCAGTCCGCTTGCACAACAAATCTATCTACAGCTTCATAAAAAAAGTGAATTTGCAAATGATTTGGCTATGTGACTCAAATTGTAGCGAAGTGAATTCAACAGGTGAATTCAGACTTTAGTCAATAAGGCTCTTAATCCTCTAACAATATATCCTATCCATCCCTTGCTCTATCACAAATTTGCATGCATGAGCTAACTGAGAGCAACACATTCTGCATCATTAATTCTCTCTCTATATTGTTTTGTTTTACCATCTCCACCCTTTCTTTAACAACCCCTTAACAGTGATTGCCCAATGCATAAACCATATCTAAAGGTAAAATTAAAGACTATGCTGTCTTTTCTAGGTTATATTGTGCAGTTCCTTTCCTTAGAATCATTCTCTCTCTCTCTCTATATATATACACACACATATACACAAACACCTCAAAGGAATCAAGTTATCTATGAATAGAAAGCTTGGTGTTTATTAGTATTGTAAGTGTTAATTTGTTTGAAATTGCTGTAAATAGAACTGTTGAATATTTATTCCCAGCTGCCAAAGTCTAAACACTTCTAAAAATTTTTTTTTAATTTTTTAAGGTTCCTTTCTTGATGTGTCCTTGTTTCATAAAATCTTGTATTGATTGGCAGACTTCCTTTCATAAATTCATATATTATCCACAGTGGCATACATGGGAATATTTACATCATATGATTCTATACATTGATGTAAATTGGAGGTTCTGGACAAGCTTATAATTAAAACTAGCACCAGACTAAAGGGCCTGTCGCAGTACACAGTTTGATTAGAGGAAAAGAGCAGTCTGTATCCCCTACAGAAATACTTGGGGTTCCTCATCTAGCTTGGGCTATTCTTGGCTTGTTTAGAGAGGGAATGTACAGCACTAGATCAGGGACAGGCCTTCAGAGGGGTATCCTGAAGTGTTCTGTTTATGCAACAATGTAGTAGTGTGCCACTATAGCTGTGAAAAAGGAGAGGGTGAAAAGTGAGTTAATATAGAATATTTCATAAATCTGTTTATTGACTGTTTCAGAAACTCGTTAGATCATAGAGCTGGTAGTTTTCTGTTAGGACTCCCTGTTTCTTCCCAGCATTCTGCATACAACCTGCCCTGTTCTGCCCCCATGCCCTCCCACCTAGCAAATTACATTATTTAATCCCCTCCCCATGAATACTCTCTGGGCAGTTAAGTCCTTGAGGTTCTCATTGCATACCCTGGCCTAGGAAGACTTCTAAAAAGCTCAAAAAAGTGGATGGGATGACCCTGATGATAGATAATCAAAAGGGAACAGGAGCAGTTATTAGACAAGATTTTTCTCCTCCATCTGTACGATACCATTGAGTGTCTTTAGTGTTCACGGGGTGGAGGATGAATTTATGTCCTAGCATTTGAACTTGCTGGACTTTTTAATGAGCCCATCCATAACAGAGTCCTGCTAAAAAAAAAAGAGCTCTTAGATTCAATAAAAAAAACAAACTGACTAAATGAGTGACACAAGCTTCAGCTGGACTGCACAAAATGACCCTTGCCCCCCTAGAATAAAAATGGGGCAACATGAACTGCACAAAGTGTCTGGCAGCCATTCCCAACCTATAGTAAAAGAACAGAATAAAGCTGGGGACACAAAGACTACAGAAAATGTTGGATGCCCCCCACTTTTAGACAATACTGGTCTAATAATGATCTTTGGGCACTTTTTCTGCATTAATGCACAGGTGGTAATAGGCTGGTCACTACTAGAGAAACAAAAATCATATAGAGGGAAATGTATCAAGTAGCATTAACATAAAAAGTAGACGCAAATTACTTTGCGTCCATTTATTAGCAATTTATCGTTCAGTTTGCACCATCTGCATCTGTTTTTTATGAAAATCAGTGATTAAGACCAGGCACATTTGATTTATGAAGGTTAGAACGATTTTTGACATTCCATTACTGAGAGACACGCTGACAGTACATCCCATTACTGAGAGACACACTGGCAGTACATCCCATTGCTGAGAGATACGCTGGCAGTACATCCCATTACTGAGAGACACACAGGCAGTACATCCCATTGCTGAGAGATACACTGGCAGTACATCTCATTACTGAGAGACACACTGGCAGTACATCCCATTACTGAGAGACACATTGGCAGTACATCTCATTGCTGAGGGATACGCTGACAGTACATTCCATTACTGAGAGACACACTGGCAGTACATCTCATTGCTGAGAGATACGCTGACAATATATCCCATTGCTGAGAGACACATTGGCAGTACATCCCACTGCTGAGAGACACGCTGACAGTACACCCCATTGATGAGAGACATGCTGGCAATACATCCCATTACTGAGAGACACGCTGGCAGTACATCCCATTACTGAGAGACACACTACCAGTACATCTCATTACTGACAGATATGCTGACAATACATCCCATTGCTGAGAAACACATTGGCAGTACATCCCACTGCTGAGAGATACACTGGCAGTACATCCCATTGCTGAGAGATACACTGGCAGTACATCCCATTACTGAGACACACTGGCAGTACATCCCATTATTGAGAGACACGCTAGCAGTACATCCCATTACTGAGAAACACGCTGGCAATACATCCCATTACTGAGAGACATGCTGGCAATACATCCCATTACTGAGAGACACGCTGGCAGTACATCCCATTACTGAGAGACACACTACCAGTACATCTCATTGCTGACAGATATGCTGACAATACATCCCATTGCTGAGAAACACATTGGTAGTACATCCCACTGCTGAGAGACATGCTGATAGTACACCCCATTACTGAGAGACACACTGGTAGTACATCCCATTACTGAGAGACACATTGGCAGTACATCCCATTGCTGAGAGACACGCTGGCAATACATCCCATTACTGAGAGACACACTGGCAGTACATCTCATTGCTGAGAGATACGCTAACAACACATATAGTATATTGGTGTTTGAAAATAAATCAGATGAAAAAAATCTGATGTGATCTGTGTTTCATATTTAGCTCATATTAGTTTTATTTAATGTAATCTGACAAAGTTGGAACCTGCATCGGATCTGCAGTGTCAGATTTCTTTAAATTAATCCACATCCCAACCACACATTCCTAGTATAAAGCAATGTAACTGCTACAGCACATGAAAAATCCAGAAATAAAGAGCATTAAATTGATGTGGCTCAACCCTTGTGGAGACTTAAGGTGCTCTTTGTGCAAACAGAACAATCTTGATTGCTTCTGTCTTAATGGTTATGAACTCGTGAACAGTAAAGCATTAACTATTTTAATCATGCATATTACAGATGATTGGTTCTTTTACCAAGTGGGAAACTCAATGGCACCTTAATTTATGAATAATTTGCCACAGAAGTTAAGAAATGGTGTTGATTATATTCTGTCACAGAAATTGCAAAGACGGGAAACTAATGTGCTACTGAGAAAAGTACAGAGTATGTAGTGCTATTCAGTGTTTCTGCAGTAAAGCAAACAAGTATGGCATGGATCTGTGTTCATATAAATCTGAATGGTTAAGACTATTTATGCACTCCAGGGACTCGGCTACTTTACTGTATAGTTTGAGGGTTCATGTTCTAAACCCCCACTCCAACTCCTTGTGGATTGAGGGACACGAGTCTAGACTCTTCCTCCTAAATTTTGAGCTGAGGACCCTTATATAAATTTATAAGTAGAAAAACACATGAATATATACTCTAAGGGAGGAAGAAAAAACAGGTGGTCTAGTCAAACTACTTTCTATTTTTTTTAGATGATTTTGATTTAGCTTACATTGCCTTTATTCTCTCCCTGTCTGAATTGTTAGTGTATTTGTCTCATCACATCTACTAAAGTTTATTACATGTATTGATGCCACTGTAAAGAGGTTCTTTCTTTCTAATCATATTGATAACTCTAGTTCTAGCAATCATCTGAAAATGATTTGAAAAAGTTGAAAATGTTGCCTTCCTGACTTTTGTTAATTCCCTCAACTTTATCCTAAAAACCTGTTAATAACTGTTAAGTATTATTATATACTTTGATGCTTTACAGTGACTTTACTTAACCCATGAAGTAAAAGCTATTTATACAGTTTAGAAGGCAAAGACATGTGTCTAGACAGGATGCTTACAATTAAAATTATGTCTCAAATTAACAAATAACCACTAGTTCAAGTTCTCTCTTATGAAAAGCTCACTTCAGATAAGAGGACTTCATTCCTGTCTCTAATACTGGTACTTAGCAAAAAAATCATTGGAGAGCTAGTATCTGTTAGGCTTTTTGCTAGTACATCTCCACAGGAGTTTTGATGCAGGCTGAACTCTGGGTGCAGAGTCTAAGGGATAACTGATTTTCACCTTTAACCCTTACAAGGGGGTATGGCTTTTATGCAAGAGGATCCCCAGATCATGGTCACAAAGACAAACAACCCTAGGTGGAGTGTATGACTATTTACAGAAGAGTACGAAGGGAACTCTGGGGAATGAGGTGCAGGCATAATCAGAAAACAAGTAGTAGACAATTTAGAGAAAGGGAAGAGAATACTAAATTCTCCCGTGATTCAGTGGTAAGTTTAGTGCTTCTGAATAGGAAGTCCACAGCTCAAATCCTGAAGCAGAAGCGACTGGTTTGTTACAGTATCTTATTAAGTTTTATTTATTAGTAACATCAGTACATGTTTCAGTTCCTTTCAGACCCTTCCTCAGGTGAAGAGCATTTTATTTACACCCGAGGAAGGGTCTAAAAGGATAAGTTATGATGTTCCAAATAATATAACTTAGTAAGAAATACTAGCTCTTCAGCGAATTGTTTAAATTACAACTTTAGTTGAAACTACAGACAAAACAAGCACAACTTTTATATGAAATTTGGAGTTTAATCAAGGCCACGTCTGAATATCTGTCTGAGCCCAGGTTTAGACAGCATTTCAGTTAAACGTATGTGTACCTTTTTTAATAATAATGACTTATGTAACATTATGTGCATTTTCCATTTTAAACATTGACATAGACCACCAAACTTTAGAATCATTGCTCACTGCTCTCTTCAGGCAAAATTTATCAAATGCGTAATTTACCGCATGTGCATAATTTTGATCGATTTACGATTGCACGATCGAAAATCGATCAAAATTACGATCGCGCGATAGGAAATAGATCGAAATTCCGCATGTGCGATAAAAAAATTCCGCACGTGTAGTAAATTAATAAATTTCGCCTGAATTCTAGTAAGTCACAATGCATATATGGCCTTTTATCTACTACTGTAGATCACTGGGTTACCTTTCTGCCTGGTGACCAAAGTAAGTGTGCAACTTTAGAATATTATCTATCTTTTCTTTCTTTTTACTACTCATCGCTTCTCTGGGCCCCTGAT
The DNA here is from genome assembly GCA_019650415.1 of Pipa parva. Lineage (NCBI taxonomy): Eukaryota > Metazoa > Chordata > Amphibia > Anura > Pipidae > Pipa > Pipa parva. Next base: position 8,239 of record WMED01013346.1, on the reverse strand, counting down.
TTCTCATCCTGATTTTTATTGTTGATTTTTTTTTTTTATTTCATATTTCCTAGGGAATATTATATTTGTTATTTTTGTTTAACATATTTATATGAATACAACTTCATTGCTTTTGACTGTCATGCTAGGTTGATTATTTTGACTGCTATCTACTGTTTTTAATATAGCTAATGTGTTCTGACAATGTAAATTGTTATTGTACAAGCTCAAATCTTTATGTGACTGATTTCATTGCTATATTGTATTTCTTTTTTTTGAAATTAGAAAAAATAAAAAAGATAAAATGAAACCAACTTCATAAATGCTTTGTGTTATACTGCTGCATTGTATAATTGTCCAATTGTACAGCCTTCAAGGGCTTATTCATGAAAGTCAAGCAGTAGCATAAAGATTTGAAAATTCACATTTATTTACCACTTCCCTATCTTTGCATATTCAGCAAACTCCGCAATGTAGTGAATTCACGACCAATTTAAATGCTCACACATCCCTTTGTGGGCACATGCACAGATAATTTGCCTATTCATCAAACATCAGAGTCTGTCAGAGTAGTAAATTCGATAAGGCACACTGTGTTGCATATGTCAGTTTTACTGCATCAGATTAAAGTGGCAAATTTGGTGCTGACAGCAGGGCTCCTACTGTCCGACTGACTATGCTACACTATGTTACTGATGTTGTCGCTTCTTTACTGTGGGAATCCTCAGTTTAGTGAATAGAAAATGCAACTATTGAAGTGTAGTGAGTAGTGACCCAAAATCATGAGAATCAAATTCTCACTTTGATGAATAAGCCCCATTTAGAGTCAACAATTTTCTGTAGATGTGCACCGTTCCCTTAATTCTAAGTGGAGTGTAAGCATCAGATGATTGTGAGAAGGAAATAATGTTTTTGCGCCTCATACTAAGCCAAGTCCATAGTCGTTTTCAATCAACGCTCATGTTTTGTAATATACCCTACTAATGTCAATCATCAAAATGAATGAAACACTTACAAATAGCATAGCCCTTACTGTGCAGGCATACTGTATACTACCCTATGTATCTCTTCTATCCCTTCTACCCTACATATAAATCCAAACCATAGGCATTAATATGGATTGCAAAAGTAACAGCCTCCACTCATCTAAGAAGGCTTTGCACATGATTTTGGGATGTGGGAATTTGTGTCCATTTGGGCAAAAGAGTGTTTCTTAGCTTAAACATGGATGTTGGACAAGAATATGTGTACCCTAACAAGCGTTCCGATTTACCCCAACCATTCAAAGGGTAAACTGTAAGTGGTTTATATCAGAGACACTCAAGTTTCCCCGCTCCTAACCAACACCATATATTTGAGGTTTGCACGGATTTGTTTTAGAAGACACATTTTATCCAATTTTGACATTCAAAAGAGAATTTAGGAACAATTGGTCAAAACAGGGCAACCTCAGAAACAGTTATTTATAACTGCCAGAATTTTCTGCAACTTCAGAATGAAATTATGTTTTTATATTTCAGAATAAAAAACATGTGCCAAATTATAATGCACATTTTGAAAATGCAAATCAATTAAGTCTTCATGAGGTTAATGACATTAACTGACCCCCTTCCCCCCTCCCCACACTCTTTTTAAGTAAGTTCTGTATACTCTTATGATACACCAATAACTCACTGGTAAAGGAATGAAGGAATAAATAAATAAATATAGGAATGAATGGAGGGAGAGGAAATATGGCTTAGAGAGGGAAACATGCCCAACCAACACCACCATTTTAATTTCTTACTCTTGCATGGAAAAGTTTTACCCTCCAAATACTCTTTGGCTATTTACCCTCCACTTCCTTGAATTACTGGTGGATAACTAGGGCCCTCATTTTTTTCCACCTCTATCATATTAATAATAATAGTTCTCTAAAATCCTCTCAGTTTCAGGAATTCTTTGGGATTCTGTCATATTCTGATGTGTACATGACCTTAACATGCTCTCACCTTATGTACGTAGTGAGGACTGTTCATTTGCATACTATCCACTGTCCATATTGATCCAGTATAGACATGACCTTTTCACTATGAGGGGAATTCATCAATAAAGGAAATCATTTACAGAGATCTATTAAGCGATCGTAAACCATACAAATTTTGGTTTTCATTAAACTTGCTCCGCTGTACTAGTAATTGCTGTTTTGTTGCTCTGGGTTACTAAACTTCTGCAATTGATTGTCCATGTTAAAAAATTCCAATATATGTTCCTTATTAGTATCTGACCTGCCTTGGTGGGGGTGTTCAAATCATCTAGGCAAATAAAGCTTTGCATTAATGTCAGTTTTGCCTGTTATTGATAGAACTGTGGTCTGGTCAAAATCTCAGCACTCCCCTTCCTTGACCTGTGGTCACTTAACGTGATACAATTATTTCTCCAAAAGGTCATTTTAAAAATGACACATACCATATCGCTGATGCTTCCAGATTCATTTTGTCAAGTAAAACACTATTTTATTAATAGAAAATTAGTGTAAAAATTATACCTGAAGAATTATTTCAGACAAGAATTCATAGATCGCTCTTATTTAAATGTGCTTTGGATTTAAAGGTTTTACCATTTTTTTTCTATAATTTTTACACTGTTCTCTTGCTGGAAACTAACACTTTAATTGTGCGTTCAGTGTAAGCCAACAGAATAATGAATGTTTCGATTGTAATCATGGATGGGAAGGGGGAAAAATCTGTAGGTGAGTCAGGTGGCAATGTTTGGTTAAATGGTAATTTGCAATATGTCTCACATCCGGTGTATTTAACTTCTTTTGGGTCCAATGAAAGCACAGATCACAAAATAAAAACAAAATCAGATTATGATGCACTCATTTAATATCTTTTACATACGACGGAGTTCTCCAGCTGTAATTCCTTAAATGCCTTACCAGCTTTCCACAGAGCGCATCACATTCTACCCATAGGCATTGAACTGGAATTGAATTCATTCCTTCGGGGTCAAAATTTGACTTGTTGCTCCAGTATATATAGCCTAAGGAGAGTTCTAAATTACTGATATTATTTAGTTTAATTTTAAAGTGTGGCAGTAATAGGGCTGCTACCTTCATAGTAGCCTCTAGATTTGAATTTAATAAAAAAAATAGTAGGTCACTGAGAAATCAAACTCTTTAGATTTTGATAATTTGGCTACACGGGTTAAGATGTTTTATTGAAGTAAAACAGGCCAATTCAGCACAGTGTGCATTGCCAAATTTACTACTTCAACATACTCCAATGCATGATGAATAGGTGAATTACCTGTGCATGCAGAGGCAACTTGGTGCAAAGTGTTCCATAGGTCCCCAACTGTCATAAGTGTCATAACTGGTTGTAAATTCACCACATCCCAGAGTTTGCTGAATACCCAAATATGGGGAAGTGGCAAATAAATGTGATTTTCAACTTTTATACAACTGTTCTGACTTTTTCATGAATAAACCCCTTCAAAGTGCACCTGTCACCTCAAAACTAATACTAATTTAGGTTGTACTAATGAAATAAACATTTTTGTAAATATATATGTATTTAAAAAATGTACTTTTATACAGCGTTTCTCTCTGTCATCTTCCCTGTCAGCCTGACTTTTCTTTCCTGAGTGCTGGGTGGGTGGGGCTAAGTGATGATTGACATTATAGCTCATCCAATCAGATCCCTGCTAAATCATGATTTAAGGGACTTAATTAGATTAAGTGCATTCCACATAGTTCAAAAGTATCCACAATGAAATACATTTTCTGCAGACTTTTCCAGATAAAATATGGCCCTTATTGGAAACACTCCACCTAGTGGTTTTTCAAAAATGTGGCACCAGCTGTAGACAGTTATGTTTCAGCTTTTTTTTTTCTAAGCCTTATCAGCAGTGCTGCATTTACATCTCAGGAGGATATAGACAAAAAATACCTACTGCCTTAGTCCACACCTTCTGACTAAGCCCCAATTACAAATAACAAAACATGCATACGCTATGAATCAAACATACCTGCTCACACACTGACACACAAACACATTTACTGTGTACCACAAAAGACAGACCCATACGTATCCCCATATTGTTTGACTGTACCTACACAGTTTCTTGCCTCTGATTTCTGTTTCCATGTCTTCAGTGCTTCACGTTTCTCTGTTTTAGTGTATTCTAAGTTACAGTATCCCTCAGCTTAGTTTCTGTAAGCTTCATGTTCTCTATTCTGCTTTTATGCTTCAAGAAGCACCTCAGTTACAGGTCAACCATTCCCAGTGCTTCCATTACTTTAGTCTTCTGTCAGTTCCTAGTGGATACAGCTTCAGATCCAATATGTTACAGTTCTGCCAGCTGCCACCTGTAGGGGGGTTACCTATGGATCAGGACTTGGTAGTTCCTAGCCCCAAGTCCATACCACCCCCTTGCGGGGAGTTAAGGGTTGAAGACAAGGGGCTCCTTAGACTTAATTTAAATCCAAAGTAGTAATCACCCTGCACCCATTTCCCAATGTTCTAATGTCCTCTACACCTTGACTAATGTCTGGGTTCCATTACTGTGTCACTCTCACAAATCTTTACAAGTCTTTAACACATTCAATTTGACAGCATTTTCCCCATTTCTCTATATATTCTGTTCTGTCTACAATATGCAACCATTTCTAGATGTTATTTAGATTAAACCTTCTAGTTGGCATAGCTTCACGGTAAATAAAAAACAGTGACATCTACTGCTATTGGATTTGCTACCCTATGGTGCATAAAACCATAACAACAGAAAGCTAAAATGGAATGATTTTACTTTATTTTGTGATTACAGTTCCAACGAACATCAGATGATGGGTATTAAATAATAAACATGCATAGCAGGTTAGTATACAACTGTTTATACAGATAGAACCCAAGTCATTATTCACTTCTCGACGGTTAAAATGCTTAAATAAAATGCTCTGCTTAGCTGACATGATTAATGTTGTCAATTCCTGCTGGTTTTCAGAATATATCTCACATATTCAAGGCTGCAGTTTCTTGTTTTTGGGCTTAAGGTTTTATCTAGAAATTTAGTTCTGAATAAAAACATAACCCAGTATCATAGTCTGTATATCTTCAAGAAAACATAGGTTGTGTCTCTTTTCATGGCGGACCTTACCTTATTATAAGTTAATAAAACAAGCAATACGACTTCTAATAGAGATTACAATCAGTATTCTGCATCTACTCGACAACTGTAGTGTTCCTAAATATAAAAGATGTTCCCAGTTCTGTTGAATGTTGCAGATATTTTTTATTTATACATTTTACATTTGCGTATTGCTTATGTTTGAGTGTACGAGGCTTCTCTGTGGGCTTGGGTAGGACAGATTTTTATTCAAACTAAACTTTGTAGAGCAGTTGTGAAAACTCTTATACTAGGGTCGCTGCTAGAGATTAGAGTGGATCCTCATGATTTGGTTTTGGGTTTAATTTTATTCTTACTCTTCCTGACATGGGTTTTATTTTTTTGCTAAAGGTTTTGGTTTGGGTTCTGATTTTCAGTTTGCTGATTGTTTATTGTAGTCAGTTATTCAATATTTATTCAATTTAGTGAATTAATGTTGTGATGAAGAGAACTGTTATAAAGTGACTTCTGGTTGCAGTCTGAGTTATAATAGGCTTATTAGAATGAAGTAATGTCATATTTAAATGGGTCTGGTTAAAGGGAGCAATGCAACCATAACTAACTGTTTCTATATTAAGACTATATACTGGAAATTTGTAAGTATTTCATGAAACAGACAATGTCACCATTTTGTGATTTTGTATTGTTTTGGTGGTGGGTTTGTCATGATTAAATAATAACACAAATTACAACAATTACTTTTGCATTAATTTCAGTGGCAGGTAGTTCTTAGCTAATTCTAGCATTTGAAATATTTTTGAAGCCTTCTGAGTAAAAAGTATTTAGATTGTAAGCTCCACGGGACAGGGACATCCATCCTCTTGTTCAATCATGGCCTGGCACTTAGAGCCTTATTGACTAAAGTCTGAATTCCACTATCAAATTCACTCACTACAATCACCAAATTAGTCACAAATTCACTTCTCCTTATTTATGAAGTTGAGGAAAGATTTGTCAAACAAGGGACTGCTACAGATGCAGTGGCATTGCATAGTGTGCTGAAATCAGTTGAATAGAAGTAGGATATGAAGTCATGCGGAGTGATGTGAATTCCCCCAGTGAAGTGCAGTGATGTCATCCCCCCTATTCCAACTAATTGTATATACAGTAATTGAATAATACATATATTTCTATGTCACCTTGTCCCTAGTTGAAGTTTAGTTGTAGACATATTTATTTGCAATTGTCATTGTCACTTTTGAAGAAATAGTAGCCTTATGCCACATCAAAGCCCTGCCATGAAACCCCAATTTGCCACTCTGATGTGGCGAAGTCAAACAAGTGAATTTGGAGCACTACACCTTGTCAAATTCACAAATGCTACTGTCTTTGCCAATTGCTGAATATGCAAAGTACTTGTGCACACGCATGCAACTATCATAGTTGCCCAAATTAGACATGTATTCACTTTATTGCTGAGTTTGCTCAATAAGCGAACATTAGGAAGTGGCAATCAAATGTAAATTTATAGCTATATGGGACTATTCTGCCTTTATTCAATAAGGACTTTAGAGCGATGTATACTCTTGATTGTATGTTTGTAATTTACTTCACTTTTTCTTAGTTAAGCACTTTCCCATGCCTGTATTATAACTGTATTGTTGATTTGAACAACACTGCATAACCTAGTGGTGATTTATAAATAAAAATATTCATACACACAAAATATTGCAGAAATAATAAATTAAATTTATGACGTGACTGCAAGAACGCTTAAGCCCTCTAATTCACTACCTTAAATAGATAAATATTAATCTACATATTTGCTCCATTAAGCATTAGTGAATTGTCACTGTCAAATGCTGAATACCCTATTTTTCCACATATTTGTGGCAAATTGATGTTTAAATACTTGCCCCCATAATTTAGCAGTTAACAATAATAATAATATAGCACTTTCTGATGAGCCATTGTTGAGGTGCCAGAGGGTCCCTAGTCCTTTGCCAGAAGTGGTACTGGAAAAGATAAATTTTGGGGAATAAAAACCACCACCTGTGAGGAGTTTTACTTACAGTACCTATTTCCTTCTCTCAAGTGCCGGTTTCCTCATGGCGCCAGACACGCCACCTCTCTCCCCTGGCATGTTCGTCACATGTGCGCACTAACGTCATGGGTATGCACATCGCAGTCGCGTGCTTTTGATGCGGTTCATCGCTGTCACATGACAGGCTCCCTTGCTATATAAAGGAGCCTGTCAGTAGTACTAGCGCTTGAGTATAGGACCCCATAGATGCTCCTGGGTGCGTTTACTGTTTGTTCTGTCCCAAATTCCTGACCTTAGCCTGAATAAAGTTTATCATCTGTCTGCTGCCTGCCCTGACCCTTCTTGGTGTTCCCGTTTACGAATCTTCACTGCCAGACCTGACCTTGCCTGTTTTTGATCACTCTCCTACCATTTTGTACCTTCACTCTGGACCACATCTCTAAGGGCTGTGACCTTGGTTACCTTCCGCAACTAAGCCCTAACCTCCTTGTGGAGGCTCTAGGTGAACATTGGGGGTTTCCTTAGACTCTGCGCCTTAGGGTCTGTTTGTTAACCTTGTACAGTATCAGCTGCTTTCTCCTATTCCTCTGAAGTCATTTACCACCAGCCTGACACCACCACCATCCAGGGCCGGGCCAAGGATTTTTTTGAACCCTAGGCGGAGTAATGAAATTGCGCCCCCCTGCCCCTTGATGTCTGACACACCTGCATAATCCCACTCTCAGAGTAACTTTGCTATGGGAATCCGCTGTTTGAGAATTCATTGAGAGTTGAAGTCGCACCTTAGTGAATAACACCCTCAGTCTGCTGCACCACTTAGTAGGCTAGTATTGCTTCTATGCAGTGGCGGCCCAATGATCTGATTCTTATCCTCTGTGTGCTGCTATGTCTGGAAACTCAAGGGATTAGAATCAGATCATCATCTCTGCATAGAAGTACTAGCAGAATGCAGGCATCTTACTGCTCAGCGCTCCTAGTAGGATGTCATCCTCAAGTGTTCCCCCTCGGCCCTGTATAATTCTCATAGGTATGCGCAGGCCGTTTCATTAGGATGTTCCCCCAAAGAAGAAATTCTTTAAGGTAAAGTTTTCCCTGTCCCCCTCCCTGCTGCTTTTCTTCCCCTGCTGC
>WMED01013345.1:0-14453 GCA_019650415.1 Pipa parva | reverse complement strand
AAAATACATTCATAATATTTTACACAGTTGTATAGCCTCAGGGAATATTTATTTTGCATATGCTTGTTTCTTTCCTGCACTGGCAGAGTCAATGAAACAGTGTAACCTGAAACCTAATTTTACAGTGCAAGTGCACGATTAGTATTAACTGAGCATGTGTGAGATTTGGAGACTGGGAGGAAATCCTGCTTGTTAGCGGGAGTTCCTGTAGTGTTTGAGTGACAGTTCAAAATGAACATTGCAGCTTCTATGTTTTCTAACAGGCATAGATTCAAGTAAGTGTATTTTCAATATGCAAACTTTTTTTGGTTCCTAATTACTTGATTTACATTATAATGTCACATACTTTAAGAAAATATGTAGTAATTCTGAGATGACGGGTGCACTTTAAAAGATAAAAATCTGAATGGGATACCATTATCAAAATAAAAGTTTAGTTTGTGCTAGAAAACAGCTTCTAATATCTTTTTGTATTAGTAAAATGCTTTTTGTTCATTAGAATGTCTAATATATTTGTTTTAGAAAAGAATGTCTAATATATTTATTTGTTTTGGAGAGTGGATTACTATGGGGCTATGTGGGAAAGTTAACATGCACTTGAGGGACTTTCATACATTCATGTATACTAAAGTCAAAAAGTATTTGACCAGTTAATGCAGGACCAACAGGCTAGTTTCATCAATATCACCTATTTACAAAATGTTATCAACCAAAAGTGTTTGCCTGCTTTTGGCTGGTGAAAACCCATTATCTCCTACCTAGTTAGTTGGTCCTGTCAAATTAGCCACATTTAAAAAAGTTTTTTCCCTTGATTAAGGATATGTATCTGAAATGAAAGGTGAACTTAATAGAAAAACGCTGCAAAGGGTGCCGCTTTCAACTGAACAATATTTATCACTAACAATTTATTTCGATAGGGAAAAATTCATATTGCTCCTTGAAAATTGACAGTGAAACTAATTGAAAAGGTCAATATAATTTTAGTAAATATTCCCCTAGACCAGAGAAATAAAAACAAACACAAAGGATTATCTATGCATTGGACTGGGGTTTTATGGGCACACCGGCTGTGTCATACATCACGTGACTGAGCTGTTGTTAGAGGATGTCTCATCCCTATTGGGCTGAACTGCAGGGTGGACCCCTCAGGCCCACTGAGAATTTTTGCAGTGGGTCAGTCTGACACTACCTGCACTGTACACAGAGAGAATGTTAAAGTCTGTGGCCAATGCTTTCCCTCTGGCACATGGTCTCTTTCCCCTAAGGTTTCCTGCAGCTAGTGTCTCGTACAAGGAGAAACTTCCAGCAGCAAGCTCATGTAGATTATTGAGCAATGCTGTGACTACCCTAATGATTCAGTAAGGATTGGACCTGAATCTGATTAAAACTGAATTGATAAACTAAAATTAATCTGAGGTTTTCCTATTGTTATAACAGATAACATTGTCAAAGATCTAAAATCCATTGCTTACAATGTAGTTGTTTTTAAGCTAGTTTTTCTTATTTTCTGTTTCTGCTGCATTTTTCATTTGGGAATCAAATGACTAAACGAAGCTTTGTATTAGATATCTGTATTAGCACTTCACATTTGTATTTTAAAATGATTTTATTCAGAATGCACAACAAACTGATGCTGATAGTGAAGATAAAAATTTTCGTTATGTTGTAAACTTTGCACCAGAACTGGGAGAAATTATTATGGAAACAAAATATATGGAACAGCTTGGATTAGCTGTTGGAGAATTGCCAAGAAATGTTGCATTGCAAGAAGACAAGTTTTTAAGGTAAATGCAATATTATTTTATATTCATACAATTAAAATGCAGGTCAAGAGAATTATCTTATTTTTCTTAGGTCTCCTGGAGTACACAGGACCATGGGGTAAAGCTCCCTTCCTATGGAGGCAGGACACTAACAAAATATGACTCCTCCCTCATAGGCTTTATTCCCTCCTCTCTGGAGAGAGGCAACAGTCTTTTTAGTTTCCTGTTTCTTAAGGAGGCAGATCTGGTTCTGCATCCAGCAGGAGTACCTTCGGTTAGGTTTTTAAGGCTATGTTCACACAAGCGTATTATGCTCAGTACATAATATGCTATAGTGAAAAAAAGAAAAATATGCAAAGTGTATACTGTATTTCTTTTGAATTTACCACCGACTGTGTGAATGCCAGTATGCGACACACTGCATTACTGACCCAGCGTATGCGCATCATATGCTAGTGTGTCTGGAACTAGGTAAGTACCGTTGGCTTGCATTGAGCCGTATTTTTATTTTTTTCACACTAGCATATTATGCGCTGAGCATAATACGATCGTGTGAACCTAGCCTAAGCCTAACAACTAGAGTAAGATAGCGCAATGAAGATGCAGGTCAAGAGAATTATCATATTTCTCTGTTATATGTATCTGATGATATGACAATGTGGAGTATGAGATCTTGAAATCCAGACATCTGTGATGAATTTAATAGGCCTTAAGTACATTATCTTTTGTGAAAATTGATGTTGCTCTGCTCCTGTCATTGACAGATTGGTGTTATGGCTTTTGGGTTGTTGCTGGTGTTCGTGCATCAGACTATATATTTGTATAGCAATCTCTTAAAGATGAACTTTTAAAGCGTTATACTTGAAGAAGAATTTTGCTAAGAAAATTTACTAAGAACTATATGTTTGACTGACTGTGCTCAACACAAAAAATGGCATTCAGCACCTTTTGATTCTTTACTAAGAGAATCAGCATCTTAATGAATAAATAGTAGTCAATTTTCGACCACCAAAGTAACATGCAAATTGGAATTTTTATGTCATTGGTGTAAAAAGAGTCCTCTGGGTCATCATGAATAATATAGTTTTGTTTAGCACTCCATGTTGTCTAAACTCAGATGTCTCTTATAACTATCATTTTCCTAATCTTGTCTTTTATATTCACTCATATAAAGTAACTCAAACCGTGTAACTTGTATTGTGCATTTGTGCCTTCATTTTGTCATTTTTTTTATTCTTTGCTGGATGATCTATTATATTGTGGCCATTTGCAGCTCCTTCTGGGTTTGGTTTTGGCCTATGATGTCAGAATCCTATCTGTTAACTCTTCAAGTTGATAAATCTTTGAATTGTATTTTCCAGGTACACAGATGACATGAAACATATGATAGCTGCTTATGAGAAACTCATGGAGTCACTAAATGAAGCTGAAACTCAACTCCTGCAAGAACACATCCAGGAAGTCTTGAAAGTGTTAAGATCTGGATATAGAAGATTAACCTGGAATTCTTTAGGTAATGTGACATTAACTTTTTTTTTTTTTTTTTAAGTATTTTAACATTGCAGATGTGAAATGTGCTTAATATCTCAGGTAAAAGGCCCTTTCTCTAGTGCAGGACTTGAGAAAGGATCTTGGGCCCTGAAATATTGTGCACATTTCACAGACTGGAGCTTCACCATTTCTTTATGGTATTTACAGGAAGGAAATAAAGCCCATGTCAAACTGTGCAGTGGCCAACCTGCTTTTAGTTTCACCTGTGTTATATCTGTTGTGTAGGTTTTGCACTATGACACATTATCCAACACACACTACAATTATACCAGGTTTTTATGGCTATATCATGTTCTAAATAAAATCCACATTATTCTGTCTGTATGTACAACAGCTTATATTTAGCTTCAGGGTACACTTTAACATACTGCTTGGTACATACATGGATATCTATACAATTGTCTGCACCATGCTTGGTAGGAATAAATAGTTTGTCATAATAAATAAATCATTTTGTTTGTCCTTAGACAAGTATTGTGTAGTCAGTCTTATATATGTGTTTTTATTGATTTAAATTTTAGCCTCTGTACATACAGGGCAAAGTATATCATAAGTACAATGAAGACAAGGCAATATCAAGAATATAGCATCTACAGTGTACTTTGTTCATCTTTCCACATTTATCACTCTTTCCCAATAATAGTAAATATTTGGTCCATAAATCAATATTGTCATTCAGACATCTCTTCAGTACTGGCTGAATATCATATTTAAAGCAGGGGTCCCCAGCCTTTTCTGGATTGGGTGCTGGTTTTCCAATCCAGAAAAGATTTTGTGGCCGGTTTTCCCATCCAGAAAAGGTTTTATGGACTGGCAGAAGGGCCCAATGTGCGCTGACGGCTGCACGATGGTGACGTACTTTGTGTGCATGTGTCACCATCAGGCGGCCTAGTCTTGAGATACCCGCGGACTAGTAGTGGTCTGTGGCCTGGCATTTGGGGACTCCTGATTTAAAGGACCACAAACACCAGAAAATAAAAGTTGCTGTTTAGATTAGTAAAGCAGTTATTCCTATGAAGTACATATATAAAAAGTATAAAAATTATCTTTGAAATTAATATTCGTCTCTCGTTTTGTAGGTTGCAGACTAATTTGGCTTTCTGGGGCACTTAATGGATATTTATTATCTAAAGTTCCATAAGAAAGGATAGGATGTGATGGGGCTTATTTTCCTAATAGAATATTGTAACCACCATAAAGAAAACCAAACTCAAAATAATACAAGTCAGGAATTTAACTTTAAAGATAACATTTTTTTTATTAAAACTATGTAGGAATATCTAGGTTTAACTTCCCTCTCAATACAAGCTATAAACACACTAAGGAAACTGCTTCCCACATGACTAAGATTTACCACAGGTCATTGGAAATGGATGAGAAGGTTTATGGGAGATAAAAGAAACAAGGACTCTACCTCCATATAACAGAAAATACGATGCCAGTAACACTTTCACACAAACACCTGCAGCAGGAATGTCAGTATACATGCATCTCTTAATTATCCCATTACACACATTTATAGACCAAATAGAAAAATATGGTTAATGTGCCTTTATTATCTAAGTATGTAAAATACTGTGTTTCTTAGTGGGAATAAATAAATAGAATTTAGTATAGGCTGTATAATGTTAGTTCATATTTTTTATGTACATACATTTATCTTCTGTAAAAGGGCAGCTATTTTGTTGTCTGCTTTTATATAAAGTCTAATTTCTAGCATTGTGCTAAAACCTGAAATGTTTCTTTGCCAAGGCATTGAAGACTACATTATTCGCTGCAACCAGGCAATTTCAAAGTTTGAATCACTAGTGAATAAAATTCAGAAGAACGCAAATGACATTGATTTGAAGCTGTCAGCTATTGAGTCAGCCAATCTCTTCAAGTTTATTCCAAGAAATCCAGAAGCTGATCTTCCAGGTGTTACATTTTCTTTTCATCCAGTCATATATTGTCAAGTGATAAGGAATGATGTCTCTTACTATTAAGAGAATAGAAATGCAATGTATTTTTTTCTTGGTTTGGTGTTTTTTTTATATATATGTATGTATATATATAAATACACATATCTCTTGTAGGAGTGAAAGAATTTTTTGAGTACATTGACAATGAACGGTTAAAGGATTTGGACATTTTAGAAAGGAAGTATTCTACTATTGGACAGATTCTAACCAAAATGGAAGGACTGGTGGTAAACACAAACACAGGAAAGAACCCTAAAATAGCTCACTATTATGCTTACTGGGAACGTAAGGTTTATAACAGCCTGACAAAAATGGTTTTAAGGTATGAAGATGTTAGGTTGTATTTTGAGCTTTTCTAATTACTTTTAAGTCCTAATTTAGTTTCCATGGTCAATGCAAGGTGTTCATAGTTATTTAGGTTTAAGGATCATTCATGTTTGGTGTCAACATTGGGCTCTTATACAAGAGTAACTTTTGTGCTGCCCACTTACCATAGATGCTTTTATTTTATCATACTTTTTTGACTAGTAATTCCCATCAATCTTGAAAAACCAAAGGCAATAAGATGATCATGGGAATATTTTAATATCTTTGGTAACTCAAGTTGAACAGTCAATTAATAAAAATGATTTATTATAATGCATAATATACCTCTGCCTCTGTTTAAGCAGGATATAAGAAGTCATTTTGGAGTTTTATGAAATGTATAAAATCACTCAGCTAGGCCTTAAATTTTGCTGAAGATTATGGGGGTAATTCACAATAGTGCGAAGTGAGGTGCGGAGTCCTCGCCTCACTTCTCACTGACTGATATGCGTTCGCTGATGTCCTGCACACAGACATCAGCGAGTGCTATAAAGGGATTCCAGTCTCAGAGAGAGCAAAAGAGTTGCCTCGCCAAGACTGGAATCCCTTTAAAGCGCTCGCTGATGTCCACATGCAGGACATCAGCGAGCATATATCAGTCAGTGTGAAGAGAGGCGAGGACTCCGCACCTCACTTCGCACTATCGTGAATTACCCCCTATAATGTTGTTAGTAGCAAGCAAGGTGATAAATATGTTTTTCCATTAACAGCTTCATGTTCTTGAGAAAAAAACCTACACCAATGACATTACTGTGTTTTTTGATGCTCAATGAACTAAGGTGCTTTCATACTGTTTTTCTAAATGTGTTACAGAAATTTCCAGGCTTTTAATGCTGCTTTTCTTGGGGATATTCCACTCTTTCAAGTTGAAACTATTTTATCTGCTCCAGAAATAATTCTTCAGCCAAATGGCAATGAAATCTACAAATTAACTAATCAGTGCTACAAAGGATGCTTGGAAACCACTAAGGTATAGTAATAGTATAATAATAATAATAAGGAGCTATAACTTTCATTCCTACCCTTTCCTGTAGTAATTATTTACAAGGAATTTAATATAAGTTCTAGTTGGTGTGTCATGCCTTTAGCATGAAGCACATCAGACTTTAGTTTCTCCCCGTATGTGTTGTGTTTTTATTTTTTTTTTAATAATAATACAAGTATCAATCATGATTTGCTAATAAAGTTTTCTTTATTCCTGCAATTTCCATCCATTTAGTTTTCACTCATTCTATTGATTTTCTCAATGCAATTTTTTGCTTAACAATGTTTTTTACTGCAAAATAAGATTATTTCTCATTGTTAGGGCTAGTTTCACACGAGCATATTATGCTCAGCACAAAAAATATGGCTCAATGCAAACCGATGGTACTTACCTAGTTCTGGACACACTAGCGTATGATGCGCATATGCTGGGTCCTGAGCGCTGTGTGTTGCATTTTGGCCAGGGTATTATATGCTGCACCCAAAATGCGACCACACAGGAAGCGATGTGAACGCCGACTGAGCGTTCACACTGACGCCAATAAGTTCAAAAGAAAAATACACTTGGCATATTTTTCTTTTTTTTTTTTTCACACTAGCGTATTATGTGTTGAGCATAATACACTCGTGTGAACCTAGCCTTAAGGTAAACTTAATGTTTATAAATATTTCATTCAAATTTGGGTTAGCATGACAGATATTTAAACAATACACTTGTAAAAATGTTATCTTTGAATTAAATGAATTAACTTTATTGCTTTTTGTCTGTTCTTATCATTACTGATAGCAGCCATGTTGTTTAACAGACCTAGCCTAGTCCCATTGTTTTCAATGGTGCTTTAGATAATACATATTCAGGAAGCATGCACAAAAGAAGACCAATTTGTAAAGCTGAAATTCTAAATATCATACTTGATAGACATAATTTATTTTTGAAGCACAGATTGAACACATATTAACTATAAACAAACGAAGACTCCGGCACTCCGAAATAATATTTCTGAGTGCCGGAGTCTTCGTTCATTTGTTGTTTACTACATTGGGCCTCTTACTCCTTGGCACTCGCTGTCCTTTATACTGGTTTGGTGGATTGAGCGATCCTCTCCTTTCTCTGCACACACATATTAACTATAAATGCATTTAAAAATATTTTTTGGTGTTATTATCCTTTTAAAGGAGAACTATTGTTAGAATCTAAACTTACCTGATTGATCTAGAAGCAGTACACAAAGGGTGAAATATACTAAGGTTCAAAACTACTTTTTTTTACTTTTTGACCAAATGGGGAAAAGGTCAAAAATCGGGTGAAAAATGGCACAAAAGTTGAAAATGTACTTTTCAACCTTAGCAAATTTTGCCCTAAGTGTACTGTTACTAGATCAGCTTTCATCTCACAATGCACAGCCCAGGATTGTGAAATAAAAACTGTGGCTGCAGCTCTCTTCCCCCACTGAAATTTTCATAAAGAACATGCTGCATGCTGCACCAGCACTTTTTGAAAATTTCCATGAAATGAGCAAGGGGGTGGGTACTATGTGACATTACACGGTGGCGGAAGAGAGCTGCAGTCGCAGTTTTCATCTCATGATCTTGGGCTGTGGATTGTGAGATAAAAGCTGATCTAGCATTACGTTTTTGCTTTTCCAAATCTAATCTGGCAAACACCCGGAAGTTTCTTGTGGTAAGTATGGCGAGATTTGGTTTGATCAATACTTACCGAGAGAAACTTTTTATGTTTGAATTTTTCCATGGAAAGGTAGCCATTCTACGCTACTGTAAAGTATGGCTATCTTTCCATGGAAATACTTGATGGGAAAAGTTTCTATCGGTAAGTATTGATCAAACCAAATCTCGCGATACTTACCACAACAAAACTTCCGGGTGTTCACAGGATTAAACTTGGAAAAGCAAAAATGAGCTTTTCCAAGTTTAACAAATTTCGCCCTTAGTGTAATGCTGCTAGATTGATCAGGTAAGTTTAGATTGTAATAATAGTTCTCCTTTAAGGGCAGATTTTGACCCCTCATTGGGAAAGGAAACTAGTTATATAATGTTCTCTATCCTAGCACTGACTTGACCTGACTTGGACTCTTTCAGAGGTTTGTTCGATGGATGCATGGAACTTGCATTCAATGCCCTCCCACAAAAACAGATGATGATGAACCATTTGTCTACAATTTTTACAGCGACATTTATCAAAATCCTCAGATAGCAGAACAGGCTCGGATCATCAACCAGAACATGCACCGAATTCTCAGTTCTATTACCAGGTACCTAAACCGGTGGAAGAGATACCGACCTTTGTGGAAACTGGATAAGGCCATTGTCATGGAGAAATTTGCTGCCAGAAAACCCTCCTGTGTTACATATGATGAAAAACTTCAGTTTTACAGTAGGATGTCTCTAGAAGTAACCCAGCAACCTTTGGTTAAAGATGAACATTGTATTAGGCTATATCTTGGGCCGTTGGCTTATACTGTACAAGAGAATGCAGGAGCTTGGATTAATTCTCTTGGACATCTTCTAAATGAATCTGCCCGGGAAGAACTGTACAACCTCAAGGAGGAGCTTGAAGTATGTGTGTTTATTTATACACCAGATAAGCATTAGTGCAGAAGTCTGCACCAAACCTCTTTTGTGTATAAACATGCTTTTGGTTTTGTTCATTATTGATTATGGATCAGATCAGTGCATAAAATAAGCCCCAGCCTGGAACTCAGAATTCCTTTATCTCTTTTTTTCTTTGCTTCATGATTTACCCTGTAACTTATGACTTACTGGAACTCATTATTAACTGCTTTCCATAGTTGTTAACACTGCCCATGTTTGGATTAATACAATATACATTTACATTTTACATTCCCTCAGTATCCCACTTTGACCATTCCTCTATTTTAGAGCCTGTTCTCAAACCTAATGAAAATTCCAGACACACTTGAGGACCTCAAGTTTGTGCTTGGTACCATCGCAAAAATAAGGGATATGTCTCTGACAGTTGAAATGAGGTATCGAGATATCCAGGAGAGATATAGGACCCTGTCAATGTACAATATTGAGGTCAGTTGAGTTTGGCATTTTTTTATTAAGATTGTGATGTTATCATGTTGTGTTTGCAGGTGGAGAAGTTTATAGTTAACACAGCAGAAGAATTTCTTACAGTGGTTAACTTCCCTAGGACCCCCAAAATGTATCAAGTAGTATTTATATGCTTTGCACAGCTAACCCACATCAGCTCTTTTTGGAACAAGTGTTTGTCATATGTATGTACACATGACAGATTCATGCACAAAAGCACATCCATAAATGTCCAGGTGTGCACAGCCTAATGCTTTTTTATTTCTGTCCTGTTATTACCCTACATTATTATTTTTTTCCTGCTTTTTTCTCTATGTGTAGAAACCTTCACCCAGGGCAGAGTTTTTGAAATATTTAAAAACGGTTACATTGCACAAACTTCTTTGTGGAATATAAGCAAACTATTCAGCTTTCACATAAGTTCTGTGCTTATAGCCTGTAAAACTATACAATGTTTCCAAAGTCTAGTTCTCAGAAGGTGGGAAGAGCAAACACTAGAATAACTAAAACTCCGAGTTAAAAGGAAACTCTGTGGCACACATCTTATAAGAACAATATGTCACAGAGATTATGTTTGTTTAAACATACAATGAACTCTACAAAATCAGTAAGCATGCTTTAGTGTCCTTCAAAGATTAAGTTTACAGGACTTTTTGGCATCTCTTTTAATAGCTTCATGATAATATTTTTTTCTCTAGTTTGAAGAAGAAGAGAGATTTTTGTCAGAAAGGATTGCAGTCATCTGGGAAGAACTATTTCAAGAATCAAAGCGTGTGGATCACAGCCTTGGAAAAGTCAAGAAATCATTTACACAGGTAAAACTAACATTCAACATATCAACTCATTAACTATAAAGGAGCAAATGTATTGATTCACCAACAACTGCATTGAGCAGTTTTAAGATGACTAAAATAATTTCTACAGGGATTAGAAATGTACCACCGCATCTTTCAAGATTTGCATTAGCCTAGTCCACTTTGCTTCATGTCAACAATCACAAACTTTACTTTAATGCATTCCCTGGCCTGTATAAATTGTGATTTGGTGTGTTGTGTTAGAACACCCTTGATGTTCATGTATGATAGAACCTTGAAGTGCTGGTGAACCTTTATGGTAATTGTCCACTGCAAAGTGATTTAAAAAAAATAAAAACAGGGATCAGCTTTTTATCATCTACTTAGGTGCAGGCACATAGATATTTATTTCATACATTTATTGACACACATTTGCATTTAATCACATGTTCCTTAATTAGTACATTTACATTAGCTTGTACCATGTATCA
The DNA here is from genome assembly GCA_019650415.1 of Pipa parva. NCBI lineage: Eukaryota > Metazoa > Chordata > Amphibia > Anura > Pipidae > Pipa > Pipa parva. The sequence goes on along the minus strand of WMED01013345.1, from coordinate 3,468 downwards.
TGTACAACAGCTTAAATGCATTTCAAATGTAATTTTCTACAATGATTACAAGCACATGATAATTGCAGAGTGAGTTTATGTGCATTAACAATCTGCTTACATTTATTTGCTTTGGAGGCTCCAAATGCCTGTGTACACAAAGCCAGTCTCACAGCTTTATAGAATACCATGCCCTTGCTTAAAATATATATAGAATATATTTATGTACACAACATGTACTAGAATTATAAAATGCTTTTTATAAGATTTAGGTTAATACAGGTAGTCCTCGACTTACGACATTGATCCGTTCTTACGCGGCGTCGTAAACTGAATTTTGATGTAAGTCGGATCATACGTTCATACAATATGGTTCGACTTACGTCGCAAAACCGTGTAAGTCGGAACAAGGCATCGTATAAAGCGTCGTAACCCCGAAACGACGTAACTCGAGGCCGTCGTAACCAGAGGGACTACCTGTATAGATAAAACTAGTGAAAAAACTTATCTAACAATATTGCTAAAAAATGTTTCTTCTAGACCACAAAAGATCAAATTGAGTGCTACAAGAAAGAACTGGTGATATTTGCTGAATTGTTCCATGCAGAAGGGCCTGGTGGAGTGGGAGATGATCTTGACAAGGGTAAAACATAATATGAGAGTCTAAGCATTTAATAAGACTTAAAGGAGAACTATAGTGTTAAATCTATGCTAATCTACTGTATATAGAAAAGTAGCAGCAGACTTACTGATCTGATGCATGATAGCCTAAGTTTTCAAGATCCTGTGTCAACAATCAGTTATAGAAACTCCCCAATCAGAGCTCTCTGTATGTGATGTATAATGTCACAAAGTACCCACCCCTTCCTGATTTTGCTAGAATGCCCACTGAAATGCAGGTGTAGGGTGATTTTTTTTTTATATCACTTCCTGCGTTTTAGTGGGCATTTGGGCAAAATAAGGAGCAGGTATTCTGCAACGTTATGGGGCACAAACCAAGGGCTCCAATCAGGGATGCCTTAGTGAGAAGTGTCTCGCCCCAGTAGATGTTTCATTTGATGCAGAATGATTGAGTAGGCAGCACTGATAAACTCATGCACCAGGAAATGTGTGTGTGATACCTACTTACTACTTAGCTCATGTGCACAAGTTACCTTTCCCTCTTTAATCTCCTGCATTTCAAATTTAAACCAACATAATTTATGCAGCCAAAAGATCAGCACACTGCTTAACCAATAGCAGTCAGGCAGCTTTTTCTTCTCATGTTGCCTGACTTGCAGAACAGAAAGAGGAGGGGGAGCAGGGGGAGGAAAATGTCAGCTCTCAAGAAAACTAATTAAGGGAAACAAACAGCAAGTATTATTTCTTCACTAAATGTTTTTTTTAACTATATGTGTCAGCAATTGGCTTAGTATAAATGAATTTTATATGTATGTATGCAGTTATATCAGCACTATAGTGACCCTTTAACATCGTACTTATCAACAACACCTTCAAGGAAGCAGTGTCAGAATGGCCCATCACAGCACCAGAGGATCCTCCTGTGGGTACCCATTACTAGGGGGCCCAGGGCTGGTGCCAAAAAACATCTCCTTTAATATGTGCATGTCTCTAGCTACCTTTAATTACACTCACACTTGGGCAATAAGCTCTTCTGTAATGTCCTGCAAAACTGATAACTTATGATGGTTCTGGTGTACATTACAACTTTTGCTAGTATGCTGTGGATCCTGGCAGTTAACTTTTCTGGTGGGCCCAAGATGCCTCAGTCCGACACTGCAAGAAGGGTAATAGTAGTAATATATTTTTGCTATGTTTTTTTCTACTTACTCTTTGTAAATGACCCTCTTATTAGATTTTAAATTCCTTAGGCCAGTGAAACACTATTTCTTTTCATCTGCCCTAAAACCTTGATACGTTTACACACTTAAATGTTATTACTTTTGAAAGGTTTATTGCTGCATAAGATAAAATTGCTATTTGAATAAAAACATGCAGACATACTTCAGGTCTGTATACTTATAGCAATATGCTATGTATATTTAACACCGATACATATTTTTATTTACCTTCTTACGTATGAATAGGATTACAGGTCCTTAATACCTTTGAAAAAGAGCTTGAAAAATATGAAAAAGAGCGTCAGGAATTAGCCAACGCGGAAAAACTGTTTGACCTTTCCATAACAATGTATCCAGAATTAATACAAATTCAAAAGGAAATGAGTGGCTTGAGACAAATATATGAAATATACAACGCTCAAAAGGTTTGTATGAGACAAGATATTTAGTTGAAATGGTCGAAAAGAGAAAAAAAAATAGTTTCCCTCTGCTTTTTCCTCTTTTTTTTTTTTTTTGACCATTTAGACAAGTTATAAACATTTATCTCTATTTTTTACCAATGTCACCTAATTTGATGTATTATTTGAATACGTAATATCACTCAAACGCTATTTAATGAACTTTTCTTGCTCATCTAAGCAAAAACGTATTGCTGAAAATGATCCATCTCACTAGACCTGGCAAAAGCCATGCTTGTCTATACTAAACACCAGAACTAAGTTCTAACATCAAAGAAGCACTAACTAGGATTGTTGCAGTGGCAACTAATCGTTACGTGATTTTCGGCTGTTATTTCATTTCGATTGATTTCTAATATAATTTGTTTTCCCTGATTTGTAATAAATATGCTAATTATTTCAAGCAGAGTGAAAATAAATTTGTTTGAAATTAATTGAATTGAACTGAAAAGGCCTGCAATGCATTTACTAAGGCTTTATAAAAGTCTCCCTTTGACGGAGAATGTGCCACCTAAAGTACATTTTTAAGTAGGAAACTGACAGAGGTAAAATACAGGCTCTTGCATTTTGATATTTAAATTATAAATCATTTATAATGTATCATTTATATTAATCATTTATGGAGCTAAACCATGTTACAGAGGGGTTTTCTAAACCCCTGGTTCTTCATTATTATTTTGATGCATAAACAATACACTAATTAAAACATACTCCCCTTGGATTTTAAAGGGACACTTTTGTTGTCCTGATGTTAAAGTTCTGTTGGCTTAATATTTTGAGATTACATATACTGTATGTCATTCAGCTCCAATCTAAAGTACAAGATTCACATTTTGTTGCAAAACATGATTGACAGATGCAGTAAAGATTCCATTACATCATTAAAACAAAGTATCCCTGTTTCTTCCCTGCATAGGTTTGTGGTCAGTGATTTGAGTACAATTTTAGCTTGTAATCAGCAATCAAAACCCTATGTGACCTTGTATAAAAGCAGATTGAACCTCAGTGAACAACATTTGATCCTTTAGTTTTTATCAAGTGCTTTTATCACATTACATATTATATACTGTATTTGCTGGCGTATAAGACTATTTTTTAACCCCTGAAAATCATCTGAAAAGTTGGGGTTAGTCTTATATGCCGGGTATCACTTTTTTCTCTCCTTACCTAGCTCCTCCGTTGCCCGGCTG
>WMED01013344.1:0-14455 GCA_019650415.1 Pipa parva | reverse complement strand
TAAGTGGTGGAACTTGCACTATTGGTGACTGACTAAATACTTTTTTTCCCCACCGTATATGTGCGAAGTTAATAAATGCAGTTATCTTGTTTGCAAAAGAACTACTGGCACCCTCTTTATTGTAATATATGCACACCTGTGTTCTATTGGTAAATCCTACTCCAAATGTAAGCGGGGCTCACTTCCTGGAGATGTCTCATAGCTGGCTTGATGTTTTGAGTGAAATGTACTAAGGTGCAGTTTTAGTAAATGCCGCCACTATACCGTTACATGTGATTTTTATGTTCCTTAAAATGTCTATTAACTGTTTTAGTTTGCCAAAATTTTAGAATGAGTGTATGTCATAAGTAGAAATAAAGAGAATTTTTTTGTTATTGATATTTTGCTGTGTCGGGGTCTCTGTGTTATCAATCCTATTTGGGAAGCAGTTTTTTTAAATAGTGCTATACTCTGTTGGAAGTTATGTATAATTTTATCAGCTTGTTGGTAATATTCTGTATTGGTCGATGGAATCCTCCTTACTCTCAGAAAATGTGATTTTTGTAGACTATTGCAATTCTACATCTAGAAAGTGAATTTTATGCATGTCATAAATGAGTGTAAATGTAATAGCTGGATGTACTTTATTCATATAATTTATAATTGTAGTGTGTAGTCAGTTTGTAGTGTGTTATCAACAACAAACAATTCTACATCTAGAAAGTGAATTTTATGCATGTCATAAATGAGTGTAAATGTAATAGCTGGATGTACTTTATTCATATAAATTTATAATTGCTGTAATGTTTTGAGTGGACCCTTCTATATCAAAATGTCTTCCACATAACGATATTACTAACATAAGAGACTTGATAAAGGGAGGACAGACCTTGAAAGCTTGTCTATCTAAACTGGATTGTTAGATCAATAAAAACAGTATCACCAAGTATTTCAATACTCATTTATATTTTATTTTATATACATTATTTGCTTTGCATTTTTTTTTATTGTGTTCATTTTAATGGATTTCTTTCACACAGAAAAAAACACAGTAGGAAATATTTTAAATACCAGAGCTGGTTCATTTCAGGAAATAAAATCAGTGTTTGCTGGCTGATGGATGAAATGAAACTCAAAGGCAAAACAGGAATTGTAATATTTATAAAAAGGCAAAACTACTGAAACTTTCCAAAACATTTTAAAACCTGTTTCTTCTCTTCATAAATATGGCTTTTGCAGCTTTCCCAAACAAGTTATGAGAAAACAGGTCTCAAGGTGTCACATGGACCATAATGCCTCACTACAAGGTTATGGGAGGCAGAAGTGTATTGTATAGTAAAAGAACCAGAGATCCTCAGGCCTCTGTGCAGGTGTGGCAGAGGACCCCCTTGCTGCAACCTTAATTGTTATGCCCTAGGTTAAGCATGTCACTTTAAACATTTAAAGAATAGGAAGAGCCTCTGGGCAAGTGTGTTTTACCTTTTGTTTAAAATTGCATGACATGTTCTGGGGATTGATGCCCTTTATAATTTGCAGAGACATTCAGTAATTACAAAGCATATAAAGCAATATACCCATACGCCAAAGTGCCCATTCCCTGTATGACTGCTTGTTTATTTAGGGCCTCACTCCCACCATGAAAAGCTCGCACTGTGAAAATTACTGAATATGCAAAGTTGGAGAGAAGTTGCACTATGGTAAATATGACCCAAGATCAGAATGTACTATGTTAAAGCAAGACACAAGAAAAATATTAATATATAGACGATAATGTACTCATTTTTCTAATTTAAAAGGATATTAATAGACACTGGGGAGTTACTGGAAAAAAACACAGGGCAGCATGCCAAGTGATGCTTGTTTCAAGTTGGAGTGATGCTTGTTTCAAGTTAGAAACAGATAGTTCTGATGTCATAACTAGTCATTTATGAGGTTATAATTTGCAGGAAGTACTGTGCACTTCCTGTGTGTACTGTGTGTTATATACTAATATGGTAATAATAACATAGAATGTAGAGCTTTCCAGTATTGTAGTCAAACACTAACAGTTTAACAAAACCACATGTTCTTCTATGTCCTAATAGAGCATCTTCCTTCAGTTTCATTTTCACAATATTCAGTTATGGACACAATTAGTAGAGGAACCTGTGCAAGAATAGATTTGGGGTCCCCAGCCATGTATGTTAGATTTAGACCTGCCCCTCTTGATAGCAGACAAAAATGCAAAGTTTTCTGCTGCACACATCTTCCTTTAAACCCAGGGATAATTAATTAGTCTCATCTCTTCCACTGCTAAAACTTGTCGATTTTTTTTTCTTTCTTTGCAACATTGCCAAGATCCGCCCCTTTCTCTCTCACACCACTGCTAACACTCTCATGCATGCTTTCATCCTATCCTGCCTGGACTACTGCAGCGTTCTTCTATCTGGCCTTCCGGCTTCCTGCCTCTCCTCGCTCCAGTCTATTCTAAATTCTGTTGCCAGAATTGTCGCCCTCTCTCACCAGAGGGAACATCCTTTTCTTCAAATCTCTCACTGCTCCTTGGCTCCCTGTAAGCAAACGTATTATTTACAGTCTTTTACTTTTGACATTTTAAGGCACTTCACTCTGTTGCCCCTTTCTACATTTCCTCTCTCGTATGCCCGTACATTCCTTGTCATCAACTGCTCTCTTCCCAAAGCAATCAGCTTTGCGTACCATACACCAATACTGCCCTTTCTCGTCTTAAACAACTTTCTCTCTCTGCCCCTCACATCTGTAATTTTATACCCCTTTATCTTCGCCAGGAACATTCCCTCCTCACGTTTAAGACCAAACCGAAATCCTACCTTTTAGAGCACTAACGCTGATATTTATCACTGATTTTTATGTATATTTTTTATTTAATACCTATCCATTTATGCTTAATATTTATTTATTTATGGACTTGTGTTTCAACACATTGTCACAGCTCTTATTACCTGTCTATCTGTGTATGTAAGTCTTCCTCCCATTTAGACTGTAAGCTCTATGGGACAGGGACCGCCAATCTCTTGTGTCAACCTCAACATAGTACTTAAAGTGATGTATCCTTGTGATCCTATACTGTATTGTTTAATGCAATTTCCCATGTCTGTATTTTATTTTTATTCTGAATTGTATAGCACTGTATATGTTTGTGGCACTTTATAAATAAAATTATACATACATACAGGTGCAGGCTTCCTTGGGTGTTGCAGCTAGCTCCTCTATCACAAGACAACATCAAGTAAACAAGTCCTGCTACACACTGTATTGCCTTTGGATTTAATCCATTTATTTATTTAGTGGTGAGGCTCTTTGTTTACTTGATGGAATCCTCTTGATAGGAAGCCTCGCTTTCCCCAGTTTGCCCATCTCTACTTAATTTAAAGGGAATGTACATTAAAATACATTTTTTGCTATTTCATTATTTATCCAATAATTAAGATTTTTAAATATAAGCTTTTATTCTCTTTATATTCCAGTGATTACCGGCAGAATAACTGTATTGCTGATTTTATCTTCTACTAAAAAAGCCTAGGGCAGAGTTTAAGTAACCTGCTCTGTGGAATAAAAGCAAGCTGTTCATGAACAGCATAGTAACATGCACACCCTGTTGGTTGACCAAATACAGTATGTACAGGCATAGAACTGTAATTTTATAAGTTACTGCTTAGGGGTATTTGTGATTAAATGCTGTGGAATGTAATACACAGATACACTGTTAGTTCAGGAAGAAATCTCATTGGCATCCAGTAAGAACTGTTCCTCATTTTTCAAGCAAGACCAGTAAAACATCAAACCTTTTTTGGCTTGTTCTGGATAAACAGCAGTAAAAAGAGGCTTTTGTGGAGGGTAGAAATGAAATTTTTACTTCAAGGATGAATGGGCTGCACTGGGCGGTACGATCAGTAGGGCAGGGGAGCTAACAAACTCAGGCATGACTGGGATCAAGGAACATAAGCACAAATCCAAATGAATATGGCAGTCTGCCACATAAGGATGATACAGATACATAGCTTACAGTTGTCAGACTGCCATGGCTCTACAGTTAACCCTAGCACTTGTATTAGAACCAAATAGTGTAGGACATAATTTAATAAATGCTGTTGTTTTAGCAAAGAATATTGATGCCTGTGTATTTGGTGGTATTATTTGGTTTTATTTATGTATTCATTTCCCATTCTGTGCCAAAGGCAATTTATTTGCAAAGGATAATAAAGTATTAATGCGTTTTCAGTAAAAATATTAACCTTTTAAAGCAAATAAATCTGGGTGAAAATACTAAAGGGGTTATTCACTAAAGTCCGAATTGTTGCGTATAGGTGCGAATTCGCCAGATAAAGACAGTCACAATAATCTGCTACTGTCGCAGTCGCATCTTTATCATGAGAATATTGTAACAGTTGCGACTTTATTATGGGAAAATTGTAGCAATCTTAACTTTAAAAAATTGTTGCGACTTTACAATGGGGAAATTGTTGCAGATTTACTATGGGAATCTACTGTTTGCGAATTAAACAGTCGAATTCGCACGTTAGTGAATAACCCCCTAAATTTATTTTCTAATTTCAGAGGAAAGCTTTAAAATAGGCAATTTGTTCATTCTTTCCTTTGTGTTAATATAGGGTATTATAAAATACTCATTATTTAATGCATTATATTTTAAATCAGGTTTTCTCAAACAGATGCACACAAGATGTTCTAGAGCAGTGATGGCCAACCTTTTGAGCTCTGTGTGTCAAAATTACTAAACAAAATCGAGCACAACTCAGGTGGTGTGACACTTCGAAAAAAATCCTTAACTTATTGCAGGCAGGGTAACACTCCTACTGAGAGTGCAGCACGAACAGCGCCATATCATAGGTTAGCCATCACTGTTCTAGAGGCATACACACTAGATCATTAATACCCATATACTGTAAGTGACAACAGAAGAAGAAAAACAAGCCAGGAGGCCTATGTCACAGTGGCTATGTTATCATTAACCACCACTGATAAATCTCCTCAAACCACTACAGTGATGCTTATATTGTATGATTCACACCCTACATAACAAAGGTCTGCAACTATATTTACAAAATATGCCAACTTATTCATACATTGTTATTGACTGGCCAGGTTAAAGTTCATATAAGGATGTTAAATATGCATGTTAATAGGTTTTGGCTCCGCTCTGCTTGTTGTGGAACTGTGAGGATGGTCAGGTTCCCTTATGTTTGTCTCAGGATTACTGAACAACCTGAGTTCAGTGGAAGTATTCATTTAGTAAATAAATAACCTGGCTTTTCAAATAACATTGCTAGTAACAGCGGAAGAACTGGAGAAATTCAAATAAACAATTCAGAACAGTTTCAGACCATGCCAATTACAGGTAAAAAAGTGTCCTTTTCATATTCACGACACTCTTCCATGCAAACCTCATTCATGAAGCCATATGACAATAGTAATGTCATTAGGAGATTTAAGGAGAACCTTTAATTCCCTATAATTACCCTCTACATTGCATTAATTGGGTCCAAGGTTTGCCCCACCTGAGTTGAGGCCCAAGCTTGCTAGTTTGTGGAGGTACATAAGAGAAATTGCATGTGCACATTCTAAGCAGCAAAGACTTCGTGGCTGGCTCAAGATGAGTTTAATAAAAATAAATACAACTTTTCAGAAATATGGTGGTGCTATTTTATTACATCAGGCACCTCCTTTCCAGAAACTCCTTTTCTATTCAATCCTCTCCTAGGCCTTATAAATATACTATGTGTTTCCAGCTGTGGATGCTTAACCTTGCTGGCACATCTTGACAACTAGTTGAATGAATCCTTTTTAATGATTTCTAGAGCAGTCATTCATTAACCTTGCGTCTCACTTCCTGAAAACTTAATTAAGTGGATAGTATCATCAAAATAAAATGTCTTACTTACTTGCCCAGTGTTATGCAAAATAGTGTATGTTTGGAAAAAGAAGTGATTAACTTTAAATTTTTAAAAATGTAAGTAAATTTTTGTGCTTCGCTTGTGAAGTGTAGAGACAAATAGAATATAGGTGATGCTATTTACTGGCTTACTGAGTAGATTATTAATGCAAAATTTTGAGAATGTTTAGGTCTTTTCATCAGGCATGGTATGATGAAGAGACCTAAGTAGTCTTAAAAGCTTGCATTAAGGATCTAGTCAGTAAATATAAGGTATCACATTTATTCTAATTGTCTCTGCTTATGTCTATGGCTACAGCAGTGCAACACAGTACTACATGGAAATTGTATTTGTGATACATTAGTGTGATACTCAAGATGCACATGCTCTCTTTCTCACTAGATTAGAATGTCAGATTCAGAGCCACAAGACCTAGGTAAAATCTAAATAACTCTTTATTTGAACGGTTCAAATTTGACCTGCAACTATGTGGGTCCCTTCTCAAACCAAATGCATAACTGGCCACTAGTCTGGGGTCCTCCAGGCATATCTGGGATGACTTATAAATCAAAATCCAGGTTGCCTGAATCCATTTATAGTGGATAGGCTTGTACTGTGGTAATAAACCACCCACATTGGAGCCGCAGCTGCACCATAAGAAAAGTAGGGACCTATCCCAGCTTTTCTCCCCAACTCTCAAATATTATGACAGGAACAAATCCATTCCTTTATATGCTAAATGCACTCCATCCCTCCTATAGAGGTCTGGTAAACTGATCAAAATATCTGGGTGATGTACTACTGAGCCCCCAACAGAGAGCACAAACTTATGTATAGCCCTATTAAACTTTTTGCAAGATTTTTCTACTCATCCTGGGTGACCTGCACCTTTCCAGTTGTTTCTTTGAATAATGTCAGAAGAATTGGTAGGAGACTGGGAAAACTTTTTTTATAGATGTTATGTTAATTAACTCTGATAATTTCACTGGTGATAGGTTGTTACTACCTGCACAAATTATAATCACATCTGGGGGCAGGATTTGTGCAGTCAAGGTAAGATTAAACTCATTAAATCCCCCCAAAGTAAGCTCCTCTTACTGACCCATGTAATATCTGTGCCCTCTTTTGGGAAACCCAGCAGCTGTCCCCCTGGAGTCTTCAAAGCTTACTGGAAAGCCAAGTGGACGAATGAATGACCAGCTATGATTGCAGACAATCTACTCTTGACCACTAATATATATGAAATGTAAAATGCTGTGCTGTTTTTGCCCCTGAACAGCCCCACTTCCTAAGATGGGTGATGAATGCCACAACATTCTGGTATTCCTTTGTATAAACTGAGAGAATGTGCTTGCCACAAAATTCCTTCCATTCCATCCAGGCTTTCCAGTAGGCCATGCTTGTTTTCAGTGCTAAAGATGCTGTGGACAATCCCCCTAAAGCTGGGTCAGTAGTTGCCAGATATCAATCAGTGCCCAATTTATCTGCCTGAGGCGCTAATTTGAAAAACGTCTCCATCTTGCCCCTGAGTAAGGCATCTGCAAGGGTGTTGTCCACCTCTGGGATGTGTAATGCCTTAAAAATTATGCATGCATCTAGTAACCAAATACCTAAGCAAACCTAGAACATGAGGAAAGTCTGAAGATAAAAAAAATTGTTAGTTCTGCTGGCTAACCAGGTGAATCCAGTTTAAATACTTATAACCCCACCTTGTGAAAAACACACTGCTTTCACTCCCCCACCTTGGCTGACTGTCCCATTGTCTTTTCCAAGCAGGAGAACTATATACACAAACAAAACTCACTAATACAAAATGAAGGGTGCATCTCTTATTTATGTTTGCCCCTATAGTGGGTCTCACTTCCACAAAGAGAGATGAGTAAGGCTAGCTAAAGAAAATGAAATGACACCTCTGGACAATATAATTGTCTATAACTGCCAGTCTGGAACAGTGGAATTGGCTACATTAAAGCATTCCTTGGCCTTATCAAATGTCACATTTGTCCGATTGCACACATTGTACCCAGTTTTGCTGTGCAATTGGCTCATTACCTATATTGGTGTGAATGTGTGATGCTGTGTTTGGGGAATAGTATTGTTAACCTGTCTCAACCCATCCTGTCATGCAGAAAGTGCTTTCATATGGAGGAGCGTTTCCTAATGTTTCCTGTTTTATGGTGCAGTTTTAGTGACATCTAGTGAGCAGTAAACAGTATGAGATCCACAGCATTTGCAGTAAAAGTATCAGGGAAAAAAGCCTATTTCAGTCCTTTAGAAAGACAAAACCAATTTTAATGTGAATATACATTTATTTGGATATGGTTTAATATTACTAGATATTGAAATTGTAATGTAATCACTGGTATTGCTTCATTAACAAATTTATACAAAATGGGCTTTAAATGGATATGAATGAGTATGAAATCTATAATCATTTCTAAAAGGTGCCAATACATTTATGACCCTTTTAGGGTTTCTTCTGAACAGTAGAACAGGTGCAATAAATATAAATATATGACATGTTCACAAAAAGGCATTCTTCTGGTCCCTGACATTTCAGACATTTAATAAAGCCAGTGCCTTAATTTATAATGGCAAATCCACCTTACATTCAGTCACAACCAAACTGGCATAGCTGGAATTGGTTAGCAAACACCAGGTCGCCCATTAGACTGAGCAGTGAAGATGTTTTCAGAATGATCTTTACTTATGCAGTGATCACATTGCATTGAGTCACATTGTTCAGACTTGGCTGAATGAGTGAAATGCATGTTGGATATTCCAGGAAGGATGCGGATCTAATGGACCCAAAAGTGCATTGATGTCGGACCTTACCTGGCTGTATCTTTAGTGCAGAATAATGTAATCTGATCAGAACTGGGTGACCAAATCTGTGCAAATATAAATAAGTACAAATAAGTGCAAAGTGACTTTAAAACCTCTCCATGACAGCAAGTTGTAGAAATGTACTATGGGTGCCCTCTATGTAAAATAATAAAATAAAATGTTGTTCTCTTCCTTTCTATGTAATAGATGCAGCATTAGAGCTTGTTATAGAGCAATGTCACATGCCAACTGAGTTCCATGAGAGCAATTAAAATTTACTGTTCTACATTCATTAGTTTATGTGTCAGGGCAAGGACAACCTACTTATAGAGTTTTACCAATGATGTCTGTTTTAGAACTTCTTTCAATGACAAACTGGCCCTGGTTTGTTTCCCTCCCCAAGGAATTTTTGTCCTTAAAAAGGCATTAATGATACTTATGAATCCTTAATAATCAGGCTTCTGCCTTCACACACGCACAGTGTCACACTGAATTTGAAACAGGGGACTTTTATATTTTCCCTTGATTATGCTGCCACCTGGCAGATGCCTAGTTACCACAGGCATCAATACACATAGTAATCAAAGAAAATCAGGAAAACAGATTAGCAACAGCTGCAAGTCATTAGTAGCAGACATGGGAATCACAGCTCTGCACCCAACATGGAAACATCCAGTTGTGATTATTTCAGAGTTTAAGGTTTAGTACAGGGCAGTTCTGTATGAACATCAAAACAATAACTTTCCTTGTCTCTTCAGACAGTTCTTTCCCCAGACAGCCACAGCTGTTAAGGAATTGCACTTTTTATAGAATCCTTTGTCTCTTGTAGAGTTAGTGATATGGATCAAAGGCTTATAGAGTATGTTAAGATTTCTCCTTCCCCACCCCACTCATCTTAAAAGAACAGCAACACCATAAATTTAAAATGCTTTAAATCTATATATAGTTATATTTTTGATCTATGCTTTCAAAAAGTTTCAATTGTAGGTAGAAAGCAAAAAAAAAAAAAAAAAATTAGCTATTTAGCTTTGAAAATTGGACTTTAGGGCATACCTTCTGTATATGCTTTATGTAAGGCACCAAACCTTATGAGACTAGATGACGCCTGCTTAACAACATGGCTACTATCAGCAAAGATAAAAACAGACGGAAAGCAATAAAATTCACAATTTTAACTTCAAAGATAACATTTTTTACAAGTGCTGTATTTGAATAACTGCCATGCTAATCCAAATGAGAACTCTGAATTGTTTTTGCGTTACTTAGTGTCAGCCCACTCAACAAGCAGCATGTACTAGTAATGTATCATTCTAAGGAAATGCCTGCTTCTGGATTGACTACTACAGTAGTTTCTGTCATTACCTGCAGGTAAACTGTGAATAGTTTCTTTGAAACTCATGATTTCAGATATAACATTGATATTAATAAGGGCCTACAGCCATCCCAGTGCCTACACTACATAGTCCAGCCCCAAGACAGCTTCCAACGCAGTATATGGATTACCATCTACATATTGGGACATATGAGGGTCATTCTTAGAAACAAAGATTTGGCACCAGAAATGTTATTTGTTTAAAAGCAATATTTCTGTAACAGTTAAAAGAACAGAACTGATAATATTCTTTGCAACTGGAAATAACCATACCCAACTGGAATGTTGCAGGTGTATTGTTACCAGCTATAAATGATTCCTTGTGGTCTGTATATATCTTCTTCCTTAGGCATGCATAAATATCCCACGTGGACGCCCGGGGTGGGAAGGCACCTACAAAGACTTCTATATAAAAACAACCAAAAGTGAAAGTCATCCTCACAGAGCTCAGTACTCAGGAAAGGACTCTGTAGTGCAGCTTGCAACAGAATTTTTCTTACAATGTCAGTATATGGTGCCTGTCTGAGAGTAGAATTTTCACTTGCAACTCTTTTTCCTCATGTTCATCTAAGAGCTAAGGAGATGCTTTCTGTTGAAATGATCTACATTAGGCAGCTATCTGAGCCACCTAAGGTAGCTGTGCCTGCTCCAAGGAGTTTGCATTGCTCTATTCCAGTGGTTATTAACCTTGTTTGAGGTACCGAATCCTCCAGTTTCATATGCACATTCACCAAACCCTTCTTTAGTGATAATTCCCCCTTCTTTAGCGATAAATCCCTTGACCTCCGTGGCGGAGGCTCCACCGAACCCCTGAGACCGACTCGCCAAACCCCTAGGGTTCGATAGAACCCCGGTTAAGAACCACTGCTCTATTCCCTTATGTAGCTCCAATACACCTACAATAGGATATGGCAACCTAAAAAAACTGCAAGGGAATACTCTGGTAAAGTACTGAGACCTTCTTAATGGAACCATACCTTATGCTAGCAATTCCAAATTCTAAAAACGTCAAAAACAAGCAAAATACAACCCTACTGCATTTTTGGCGCACCAAACATTTAGATCAGATCAGAAGAAAATTAGCCTCAAGGGATGTAGTTGAATATGGGCACGATTGAATGGTTCCAAAATGTATGGAGTTGTGGCTAACAGATGATGGGAGTTATAGTTCAGCAAGTGCAAGAATAATAAACACAAAGAACACAAAATAAAGGTTTGACTATGATAAATTTGTACTATATGTGCTATAATAATGAGAAATAAAACTGTCCCAGTTGAATGTTTTGGACGTGTTTGTGTTAAACATGCAAGCAGACGTGATAGTCTTCCTGTCTGAAAGTCAACCCAAACTAGATCCTATGAGCAATACATCAAGCAAACTTTTCTGTTTGTTTTTGAATGTCAGCCTCTAATTAGGTCAGACTGAGTGATTTGTATGACTGAGCTTCTCTAATTGATATGAAAAATGCATTTCAGCAGTGCACATTTACACTTTTTGTTGTATAATGAGTTTAATGGCTGCATATGTATTACCTGATTAAGCCAAATATGGACTCGGAAAGCTTTTGCTACAAATATTGTAGCCTTTCTTTTTTTGGCAGGCTTTCTTATTTATGGTTTTACACATAAAAGTAGCAATTAGTTATACAAAGCTAATTATGCAAATTGCAAGCACAAGTTACAATCAATAACTATAATAAATTGTGGATCCTATGGAAAACACTTTCTCTAAAATAGGTGTGCTTTTTAAATGTGAGATGTAAAAAAAAAAAATCCTATTTGTATTTGCAAGTCTGTTTTACGTAGAAAATTATTATACAGCTTCACTGCATCACTTTTATCCGTCCAGGTTGTTAGTAAAGTCTAATGCCTCCTCTGAACTATGAAGAACAGTTCTCCATTTTAGTAACGAAAGCTCTAGGTTTTTTAAGTGAACACTAAAATACCATGGTCATTAATGTTAGATATACTGTACATGTTTACTAATTTCAATATGTGTAAGCTCCAAGTAAAATATATAATATATCAATAATACCGTTATAATACAACATTCAACCATAATAAAACAAACAGTGAGTGTATCTCACATGATCTAAATCTCATAAAACCATACCGGGAACTGCTTATTACATCCCACTCCCACGGCTGCTAACAGTGGGTTATAGGGGGTACTACTATAGGGGCTTCATCAGCTTAGCAAATCAGGGGGGTCCAGCTAGATAATTCCGGCACTCCAATATTCCAATGAATGTAAACTTTTTTACACCACATGGGCAAGATTAAAATACTTTAACCACAAACATCAATCATAGTGCCTATGGTCATGGCACTATGATTGATGTTTGTTTTTAAAGTATTTTAATCTTGCCCATGTGGTGTAATAAAGTTTAAATTCATTGGAATATTGGAGTGCCGGAATTATCTATTTGCTTTGATTGGACATTGTCTGCTTCTTCCTGAGCACTCGGCTGATTACACAGCACTAGGGGATTGTAGCGGCAGGCGACGGAGAAGGTAAATCCTCTTATATTTTTGTTGAATGGGTCCAGCTAGATAGTCAAATGTAGGTTTACAAGTAATGGCAAATGAATATTATGGCTTACTGGATACTGATCAGTGTAAGTGGACAGTTTGCAGTGTAACTAGGATCTGTATAAACAAGTTGGGGGGTTTCATTTGTCAGGTTGTGGGGGCCTCATGATTTCTAAAAACAGCCTTTGCCTTCTTCACAACACATGTCTAAAAAACAATCCTTCAAACAATGTAGAACTGCCTACATACTATCCTCTGATACCATGCCATAAAAGAGTAAATTAAAAGCTCAATATACAGTATATACACTGTATACACACATATTAAGCACAAGGGCAATACTAAGCTAGATTCTTCAAATTCTTGGGCTCAGGAGCTTTCCTTACAGATGCAGATAATGTCTCCTGATATAAACATATTGTCATTTTTCTAAAGTCCACAGCTTTCAGCTGTTTACAATTCTAATGCTCAATACAGTTTGGTGATTGGGCTTTAGATTCTCTGGCAACTGCTTTCTCAAGCTAAGCTTTAGCTATTTTACCTCTACTTTATTGACTGCACTTTTGATACAAGTAATTTCTAAGTGGCCTATCTGCCCCCTCTACCTTCTAAGTCTAAAAAGAATCTACAAAGTTCCTAATTATTTGCACAAAAAGGGTGAAACTAACTATATATATTTTTTGCCTTGGTTGGGGCCAAAGAGAAAATGACAGCAGTTTACAGGTTTACCCATGATGACACCAACTGTTCTAATTTTTTTCAGTAAGGAATTTAATGTCTTCCTTTGCTAATATTTACAGGATGTAGATAGTTCCCCCAGTTCTGCACCAGATTACTAACCTACAACTGTCCATTCATTTTAGTTGTTTTGTGATGTTTTTTGGATGAATTTATTCCAGTGCTGGCACTAGGGGAAGACAATAGTGACTGCTGCTTAAGGTTCCAAGTAATGACTATATGGTATTATTGTGTGCATTTGTATGGCGGTGTGGGTACATTTTCAGCACCCCTCTATCATGTGTGTTAAAGCTTCTAGTCCTGATACTGGTCTGTATTCCTTTTTGAAGACTGGACAGGTCTGTTTAAATAATGTTTAATAACAATTTAGCAAAGGAAAGGAAAATAGCATCCATAAAGAACACAACCCATTGCAAAAATAAGCTTGAATAAGCAGATGGGTAACAACAAGTATTTCATAGTGATCTCCAGCCTTTACTTGTACTTCTGTGTGATACTGTAGCCCACCAGATATTAGATATGGAGAAATCTTCAACTTGCTGTATCCTGTTCTATTGCATTATTATATATGCTTTAGTGGGCACTTGCTGCTACAATAAGTTTATATTACATTACAAATTCTGAATCCTAATATTACATGTTGCTTGTAAGAATTTTACAAGCAATTCCACATTTTTATTTCAATATGTAATATTCAAGATGGTCACTAGAGGGTGGGCTACCCTCATACAATTAGATCTTATTCCACGTATAACATGAAGTTTTAATAGGCAAAATAGATATGTCTTTCTATATATAGTGACAAATCTGCTGTTTTTGATTAAAGCATAAGTGGAAGCTGTAACAAACGAATATGATATGTTCTGTGTAAAATGTGGAATTTGGGTTGATTTATACATTTAGCCCCTAACCTATACATCCTTCTGTGATATTTCAGAGGCAGTAGAGTGTAGCACCATGTTAGCCATAGATATAAGCAGAGACAAGTAGAGTATAGGTGATATTTCTAACATAGCATATTTAATCAGAATAGTACTCCACTTTTTTGTAATAATTTTCTAACATATAATATATATATATATATATATATATATATATA
>WMED01013343.1:0-14456 GCA_019650415.1 Pipa parva | reverse complement strand
AGTGTTAACGAGCAGTTGGACAGGTGTACCTAATAAAGTGGCCGGTGAGTGTATATAGCATTTGTTCAATACATAGCATCATCTGTTGCTTAAAGTGCACCTATCACTCTCACTTCAAAACTAATACTAATTTAGGTTGTACTAATGAAATAAACATTTTGTAAATATGTATGTATTTTTTTTAAATTACCTTTAAACAGCATTCCTCTGTCAGCCTGCCTTTTCTTTCCTATGTGTTGGGTGGGCAGGGCTAAATAATGAGTGACATTATAGCTGCTCCATTCAGATCCCTTAAATCGCGATCTAGAAGGGATCTGATTGGAACAGCTATAATGTCACTCATCACCCGACCCAGGAACTAAAAACAGGCTGACAGGGAAGATGACAGAGAGAAACGCTGTATAAAGGTACATTTTTTATCTGAAATACACACACGTTAACACAACACATAAGTTATGTCTGCAAATTTCAACAATAAAAACACAAAAATATCAAACATTCAGCTTCACGGATAACTTTTGTTTCCAAGTAATTTACAGCAATACTTTAATGTTCAAGCTGCCATTTTTCGTTTTCTTGTTGTAAAAGTCCTTTACATGGTGGATAGCAGTACAGGTGTTTGCCCTTAAAGCATCCTTTAATTGATTTCCAAGATGTCAACATTCAAGTACTTCCTGAATTTAAGTCTGAGCCTTCTTTGACTAATTGTTAGTCTCATGGCACAAATGGTGTTTTACAGCATGTCTATATATGCATGTTGCAAAATGATTTGCACTACGCTCCATTGTTTTAGCTGTACCTTCAAAAATAAGCACATAGGCATTCTTCAGTGTTAAAGGAGACACTAAAGTCTGTTAAAAAACAAAACAAAAGTACTTTCTCTTATGTCAGAGGACAGGACGCCTGGGTAAAAGGTGTCTCATATCAGGAGGTAGGACACTGCAAGGATCTAACTAAGATCCTTCCACTTTCCCTTTTATCCCTGCCTCCTTTTTCCATTTAGTTTTTTTTCTGTGTCCTCTGCACAGGACGGTTCTTAGGACACTTTCCTCTATTGAGGCAAGAAATTCTTCAGTCAGTGATTAGTTCTGTCACCTGAAGTCAGTATATCATTCTGATTTTGAGTGATCCCCCTACGTGGGATTTCCCATTGGATTTATTCAGATGAACGGGCGTAACTGCCTTATCCTGTCTCTCCTCCAGCATACGATAGAATACAGCACACTGACCAGTGTGGGACTGTGAAGGTAAGTACAGAATTCCCCTCAACCCTTCCTACTAAATAATATTCCCCATCTAGTAATCTCTATATTACTAATAATAATAATTAAAAAAAGTGTTTATTTTATTCTGTACTGGTTTGTAATAGTGCTTCCCTCAATAGCATTTCCTTCTATCTGACCAATTCAAGCATTTTTTCTCTTCAGGCTTCTTCCAAATTCAAATTTGTCGTCTGTTTCCCATGATGCACAGCTCTTCCTAAACTACAGGAAGATAATCAGTGTTCTCTTCCTCTCTTGCTGTTCTTTAGATCAGTAGCCACCTTGTTCATCACTATCTTCTCTCCTCTATACTGCAGCAGCTCCTGGAAATCCAGTGACTGCTGGGGTTGTACTTTTCACTGATCCACTCTCTGCTAATCAGGATCGCTTATCCAGCACTGAATCACAGGATCTGCAGGGACATTGCATTATTCTTAGAGACAGCACTCCATTAATCAAAATGTTGTTCTTTGATTAATTTTACAACCCTATAGTGCTATATTGAAATTATATACTATTTCCAGTATTAACATGGCAGAAACAAAAAATAAGGGTACTTCTGCAAAGTCCTTTACAAAGACAACTATGCTTAGCAAGCTTGCAAGGTCTACCACCTCCCCATGGAAAAAAATTTGGAGGAGTTTTTTGAGTCCTCTGCCTCCAAGTGTAAAAGAGGTACCGCCCCTAGAGAAGAACGCTCTGTTCTACCTCTATACTCTGCCCATTCCTCAAAGAGGCATCCGCGGATAAGGCAACTCTCCCCTCTGAGGATGAGTTGGAGGAGCAGCCCCCACAGGATACATACTGTATAAAGATGTGGATGAGTTAATTAAGGCGGTTCTTGAGGTTATGGATGTTAAAGATCCCCAGTCCTTATCTGAAAAGTAATCGTAATCTAGTTTTTCCCACTCGCAAACAGTTACAAGAGAACAATGGGAAAAACCTGAGCATAAATTTAAATTATCCAAAAAATTTGTCAAGTTATTTCCTATTTCGCAGGCTTAAATTAACTTTTGGCCTTCTCCTTCTGTAGTTAATGCTCCTATTTCCAGACTATCTAAAATACAGCTTTGCCTGTTCTGGATGCTTCCGCTTTCAAGGACCTCACCAATGAAAAATTAGAAGGGTTTTTTTAAATCCTTTTTTACAGCTATAGGATCCTCTCTAGGTTCCATTCTAGCATCTGCATGGGCAAATAGAGCTACGGAAGTATGGTCAGAATCTCTCATATAGGGCTCCTAGGGAGACTCTTTTGCAAACTGCTATCCTTCTTCAGGAAGCCAGCTCATTCCTCTCTGACACATCTCTTGCAATTAAAGTTGTGGTCAGCAGACTCTCTAGAAGTCTCTTACTTCTCTTCCCTTTAACAGAAAGAGACTATTTGGAGAACAGCTGGAAACCTTTATTTCATAGGTGAATGGAGGAGAAAGCACATTGCTTCCCCAACAAAAAAAAAAAACCAAGCCTTTCCGCACATCGCAAAGATACAGATCAGATAGAAATCAGTCCTTCCATTCCTATACTCCTTCAACTCTTCTTCATAAAGAAATGCGTTTTCCCTTGGTATTGAATGCGCAGCTTAGCTGGGTATAGTATGGCGTATGGGATTTGCGCTTCTCTCAACCTTCTTTTTTATTTTTTTTAAATATCTGTATACTGTATGTTGCTCTTTGCTTTTGTATCGCAAGGGAGAAGTCTGGATACAGGTAGATTCTTGTGTTTCCCATTTGTATGTTTCTTTTTAGCCTCATTGCTGCTAGGGCTGCGTCTTGGTCCCTGTAGTTTAATAGTCTTATTAGAAAGGGTCTTGGATTGTTTCCTGGTATTTGCCTCTGAGTTTGAGTTCTGTGTGCCCTCTCTACTGTAAAGAGTGGGGAGAATGTTTGTTGGCCCAAATGTTCTATTAACTAACTTTCAATAAATTTTTCTGGGTTACGGCCTTCTGTTCCCTCTGTGAGGCCTAGTATGCGTATATTGTTACGCCTCAGGCGGTTTTCTGTATCCTCCGCTTTTGCTGTTAGTTGGTCTAATTTTGATTTAAGGTCAGTTATTGAATTAGTTATTGGTCTGAGATTGTCCTCCACACTTGATATTCGAGTTTCTGCCTCTGTGGTTCTCTTTTATACTGTATTTTGGACATCCTGTCTGAGAAGTGTCAGTTCCCCTTTAAGAGAGTCTATGTGAGACATTACAGCTGCATGATTTTGTGTGAGAAGCTCTTTGATCTCAGTCAGGGATGTTTCAGGGGCTGCTCATGGGGTTTCTTGTGAGCTTACCTCCTGTATGCCTTGATCTGCCTGCTGCTCCAGGTCTGCAGCGTTATCAGGAAGCAGACTCTGCGGCTGATTCTGTGCCGGCGGGTGAAAGGGCCTGGCATACTGCTCCAGTCTAGCGGCAGCCTCTGACTGCGTCTTTTTTGGCTGTTTTGGCCCATCTTTCAGCTCTCTCAGCTTTTGCCCCTCGGGACCGGTAAGTTGAAGCCCCCTCTGACCGGGTTTTTTGCTTATATTAAGTGCCGAATTTTCAGAGCTCCAGCGGCTGCGTCCACCTAGTCTGCCATCTTGGTCACGCCCCCCTTGAGTTGCCTTTCACTAAATTTCCTGAAGAAAGTAAATTTTAATTAGTTTCAGGAGGGGGGACCATGCTCAGTTAGTGAGTACTGAGGGGCTGGGATTAGCTGAAAATCTCTTATCTATGTGTTTGCTTTTTCTACAATGGCTATGACTATTTTTCAAATTAGGTAAGCCTAAACCTATAAATTTTAACACTAGCTGCACTTAATACTAGTTGGCCAATAAGTAGAAAGCTGTCTATTTACAGGCTTTAGTATCCCTTTAAGATACTCACAACCATTGTTTTAAGTGGTACAAGCCAAAGAAGTAAGGGCAAGTGTGAGGTATTTTATGCAGCAAAAGTTCTGTGTAAGACACTAGCCTTTGTGCAAGTAATCTATACATGTTCTGTCATTTTATTTCTTAAACTATTTAACATTTTTCCTTCTAAAGAAATATTGCAAAGCTCAATGGAAAAATAGCAATTTACATCTCCTTGCCTTTACCAGTCAGTCTGATCAAACCACGATCCATGACAGTAGTGTGTAATATTACTTGTGATGATTATGGAATTTGGCCAGGTCCTTTTATAAGGAGTAGAAGTGATTTTATTTGGGCTTTTGTGTTAATTGTATTATTCTCTTTTAGGGGAAAGATTCTGCATTCCGGTTTGGTCTAAACAGCACTGAAGTTTCTGGGACTCTTTTGAAAGTAAACTTGGCAGACTCTGGAGTCAATGAGACCCAGTCAGTTTCAAATTCTACCTCTATGAAAGGTGTACACCCTCTTGAAGATACCCATGAATTTAAACAAGCTTGCCAAGCATGTTTTACTAAACCTGGTGAGTGCAAATGTGTACGCAATGTCCATCTTATCTTATCCATGCAAATAAAAAAAATCATTACATTTTTAATAAGATAATTACCAGGAATTTCCTGTCTATTAACTCATATTTAACTGAACATTGGGCACTTGATATGGAAGCAAATTAGGCACCTTATATGGAAGCAAATATAATTAGTTAATATTTAATTGTCTTGTAGTGTTCTAACATTAGTGCTACTGAATAGTTTTTATGTTTTCCATGGAATGTGTTCATGTGTATTCAAAATGATCCTACATGTTCTTATATTTTCACTTTATATCTAAAGTATCAACTTAATATTTTCTAAACTGTTTATGAATTGGAGACTAAACTAAAGAATGTGATTTGAGAAGCTACTGTATCTCTATCTCATTTAGTGCCCTGACAATTTCGTAATGTCTCTTTACAATAATAAGGTAGCCTTTAGCATACACACACTTGCAACTCACCTTGTGTTTGCATTCAGAAACCTGTTTAAAAGGATGGATTGTTTGTTGGTCCAAAGCTCTTCAAATTGTGAGGAATTGGTAGTGTCTGCACTCTTTACTCACAAAACAGGCTGATTTACGGTATTTACAAAACAGCAATGAATCCAATGTCAATCACCCATGCTGGTTTCAATATCGGATAATCCTGCTGCTAATACTTCTCAAAGAATGGAAGCACGTTCAGGGGATAACCAGAGACTTAGAGACAATATTGTTTTAATACTTTAAGTACTTTTTCAAGCTGCAAATTTAAAATGATTAACTAAAATACTAAGCTAAAATGAAGTACACCTCAAATACTATAGATACCAAATAAAAATATCATTTTTAAGCTGCACATTAATTTTTAATGTATAACAGTCAAAAACCTGTCCTAAACATTATTCATTCAAATGCCTTATATAAATAATAAAAAATTGTGTGTTTATGTACAATATATCTTCTGTGCTATGCAGTTGATAGTGTGTTCATTTGTACCCATTTTATCTATTTTGCGAAGTTAGACTGTCTGTTGAGATGTACTTTTAGCTTAGTAGGAAGAGAAGGAAGGGAAAAAATGAAACCTTTTAACTGAATGTCAACAGATGTGCAGATTCAGTATGCAACTTGTTACCTAAGGTAAGGATGCTACTGCCATATTTAACATTGCTCCCACCTCAGCTTTGCAGCACATATTTCTATGTGGCTATGTGCAGATTAACTAAATAACCATTAACCTACTCTTATCAGAACCATAATGTTATGCATTTAATAATTTACTACTCAAGAATGTGACAACATGATGAGGAAAGTTTGGGGCCGAATGAATGCGCAATATCATATTGTTAACAACTATTAAATCTCTGCATATATTATGTGGTTTTTTTTTCTACCTGCTTCAGGGACAAGCCAGAGCTTCATTTTTATTCCTAGCCTGAATCACAAATGTAAAAAAGACATTCTTCTTGGGAGAAGTAAAACTTCTGGAGATGTCTCCTGGAAAAAAATAAGACCTATGCCAAAAAATCAATATCTAGGCCCTTTTTATTTATGTAAAGGTATGTTTTAATGGTTACAGTGAACTTGTGCTTATTACAAAACCTGTCTTTTTGTGTAGTTGCAGAGGAAAGTTGAAATTTCACCTGACTTTCTGGTTCAGGAAGCATGGGTACTTGGCACAATTTTTTTTTTTTTTTAAATTTAAAATTAAGAAATAAATTGCTCATCAGCCATGGGGTAATTCTTCTTGGGTGGCCTTAATATACTTAACAGAGCTTGTCTTTTTCCAGTGCTGCCTCCTTCTCTGTGTTAAAGCTGATCTTCTTTTCTTCAGTTCCAGTGCTTTAACGTTTTCTATGTAGAAAAGGCACAGGCCTCTCCCTGGTTTGTAAATTTTTTTACAAACGTAAGACGGCTGACTTTGGAATGTATTGTTTTTAAAGGTAATTGATGAGGTAGATCAAGTGATTGATCACCTTGTTCTTAATGGACAAGTCTGACTCGGGTACCCAATGTTTCTCAAGGGTGTTGAAACACTTTCGAAACAAAATTAAAATCCCCATATGGGGGCATTTAATGGATTTACATTTGTGGCTAACCGAAGACAAATGTAGAAACTATCCTTCAAAAAATCTAGGATATGAGTAATAATTGCTGAAAATAAAAACTGATAATGGATAGTGATGATGCTCAATTAGAGATTAAAGTGATGTGAAGTTTTCCTTAACGTAACCAATTCCTACGTAGCCGCCCGAATTGGTCGTGTATTCGCCATATCGCTGAGTATTATCAATAAGCAAACATAGGAAGTAGAGAATAGATGTGAATTCAGAGCTATATGCAACTATTCAGCCTTTAATCAATAAGGACCCAAGTCAGTGGAGCAATGTCTTGTCCTTGCAAGCCATTCTCTTTGGTCTTTTAGAGGCCACAGAGGATGCACCAGAATTGGAAGGGTAGTCAAAACATATGGAAGAAACTACAGATAAAATGAAGTTAGTCAAATACAGCACTTGTAAAAAATTTTATCTTTGAAGTTAAACTCCTGAATAGTATTGCTATCTGTCTATTTCTTTTTCTTTACTGAAAGCAGCCATGTTGTTAAACCTCACCCAAACCTGTTGTTTTGTCAATACATGTTCAGGAATGGCGCTCAAAAGCCCAATTTGTAATGCTAAATAGCTATCATACTTTAAAGACATTAGAATGAATGGTTTGATATTTCCACATAACTGGTCAGTATTTTGCTGGTGTATTATCAAATATAGTTGCCAAACACTTGTTTTTGTTTTTTTTTTTAATTGTTTTATTTCAGAATTTTCAGGCTGGTGCCCCTGGCATGATTAATGGAATTAATAAAAAGTAAATGATATATAGTTCAAAGAACTGATATATTTAACAGTGGCAGTTAGATGGACAAATAACTATTCAAGACTGGAGTGTTCCTTCAAGGGACCTTAAATTCCACTGTAGATGGAGCAGATTTGAATCAACATTTGTTATACACTATAGATTGCATAAAGTGGTACAAATTTTCTTTCAGTGGGGAGAGGGTGTGGCTAGTTAGCAGCTGCTATTTTCCAGTATGCTGTATGTGTAGGCATGTCTGTCTGTATATTTGTATACGTTAAATTCATATTTTAATATTTTATACTCGTAAATCTGTTTTATTAGATATTGTTGGAGGGAATGAATGTACATATCCAAACTGCACCTTTGCCTATTCCCAAGAAGAAATTGATGTGTGGACGCAAGAAAGAATGGGGACATTTTGCAGAGAAGCTATTTTTGGAGGAAATTTCAAAATCAGCTTTACAATTCCACACCTTTTACAGGAATACCCCGGAACTTTTCTGTTCCTCTGTGAGGTAGGTTTGGTTTTCCCTTTTGACTTCCTGCTGGAACCAATCATATTATATTAGTTGCTGAGCCATGAAGTGTAATTTGGTATGCGAGTAATGGGTGAAAGGTGTTCCTTTAAGGAATTCCATGCAAAGCAAAACTCATATGTGTGAAAAGGACTACTACAGAAACAACTACGAGAATCGAAACTAAATTTATTCCACCATTATCAGGGTCCTGTTGGATTAATATACAACCAACAGACTGATATAAAGGTAGGAAAAAACAGTTGGTTCATCTAGTCTGCCCAGTTGAATGATTTTTTTTTTTTTCTTCAGAATTTTAAAACTCTGGTGTTTCTCCCAGGCACTTCTGAATTATGTTGACAGTGTTTGTTTTCACTACATCTGTGGGAATGTTGTCCCATGTGTTTATCGCACTATTTGTAAAGAAATATTTCATTTCCTTATATTTCATATTTCTTACTTAAAACCTCAGGCTGTGCTGCCTAGTTTTTTGGAAATACATTATTTGCTGGATAATCTTCACAGATTAACATACATCCTTCCTTGGACTTATCTGAATCTTTAATAGAGTGCCAGTATTACTTGCCTCCCTGGTCTACTAATTCCTCTTTTTTTATATCCTAGTAATTTGGTTAGCTTTTCTTAAACTGCACCTGTCTCCTCAAAACTAATACTAAATTACGTTCTACTAATGAAATAAATGGTTTTGTAAATATATATATGTGTTTTAAAAAATGTACCTTTTTATACAGCGTTTCTCTCTGTCATCTTCCCTGTCATCCTGACTTTTCTTTCCCGAGTTGGGTTGGGTGGGGCTAAATGATGATTTGCATAGTTCCTCCAATCAGATCCCTGCTAGGTACATATTTTTTTAAATACATATATATTTCCGAAAACGTTTATTTCATTAGTAGAACCTAAATTAGTATTAGAGTTTTGAGGTGACAGGTGCACTTTAATGCTTGACTATATTGTTTGATAACTTTCTTAGTGTCTTACTTAAAACCTCCAAGATCCCTTTTCGCTGCTGTTCATAACCATGCACTGATTTTAACAGATATACTTTTTGTTTTAAGCAACACAGACCACCATGCACTGGTTTTAACGGATATACTTTTTATTTTAATCAACACACCGTTGAAAATAAACATTTTAAAAAGACCCTATCATAAACTGAAATACAATGTAATTTATTTTATGGATACTCTATTTTTTACTATTTGTTATTTAACATCATGTAATCTTGAGCACTGGTAGGTGTTATTAAAAGCTTTAGTGGTGTGAATTCCATAGCAATGACTTTGTAAAATAGAGATGATTGATCTAGCTTGAATTGACTTGAAGAAAGCAAATAAACTTTTATGGAAACATGCAAAATGATGTGAGGTGGATACATTAGTAGAATTTTTCCCGACACTATTCCATAGAATTTTTTTCTAAGTACAAAGTAAAAGCATTTTATGATGATGATAATGCCCTTTTTCATTTACACTTTAATATTACAGATTTCCTGATGAAAATGTTTTTCTCTGTTATATATTCTAGAAATGCTTTGACCACAAACCGAGAATTATAAGCAAGGAAAATAAGGACAACCCCTATCTGTGTTCGCACCCTGATTTAAAGCATGTTTTTGAAGATGACAAGTAAGTATATTGTAGCACCACTAAAATAATTTAGGATGAAAGTAGAATCATAATTAATTGCAAGAGAAAGGAAGAGACATTGGATAGGCAACACTTAAAAGTTTTCACAGTTGTTTATAGTCATTCTTTTATAAATGTGCCTGCCATTGTTAGATGTATCCATATTTTGACGCACTTGTTTGGACCATTAACATATGCAAACCTTATATATGAATGAGTTTCCTGCTACAAAGTGTGTGTGTGGGAGCCTTAGTACTAAGATGTTGGCATATTTATAATCACCATTGCTTCCTACAGGGATTATAGCACATACCTGATCTCATAGTTATGAATTCCTGGCCCTACAAGCATTTATTAGTTTTTTTTTAAACCTCACTCCATGGCTGCCTGTCCCATCAACCTAGTTCTTTGCTAAGAATATCTATAGCCTCCAGCTATACAGCACATAATTGGTTGGATGTGTCACGTGTCAGACTTTCACGCTCTGTTTAATGCAGTGAATTATAGAAATCACTTAATGGATTTAGGATTGTAAAACTTTGTCTTTTTACTTTATAGGTGCCTTGTGCACATAAACATGGGAATGACTGTAAAATATTCCAAAATACGGCCATATGATACAAATTTTGTATTGGACTTGTGCCGACATGAAGTCCGGTATGGATGCTTGAGAGAAGACAGTTGCTTTTATGCTCACAGTTTGGTAGAACTCCGGGTTTGGGTGATTCAGAAAGAAACAGGTGCGTAATGATGATTAAAATAAAAAAAAAATAAATAATCTTTATTTGTTGGAAATATTATGTTCTATGTAATGGTTTTATTTAAATTCTTTTTTCTCGCTTTATTTGGTCTGATTTATTAAAAATGATGTCTGCCATTCTGTATAATTATTATAATTTAACATTCATAGTTTTGTCACTTGCAATTCCACTTTTGATCCTTTATGATGTTATTACCTTACTTTTTTCCCTGTCTTTGGCTTTTAAAGGTTGGATATACAAGATCTGTGTAATTGCCAGATCTTTATCTCTACTTATTTTTATTAAAAAATAAGATTTATGGTCTCCCGCCCCCTCTTACATGTTGGTATCACCTCTACCTCCCATATGCAAATTTGTTTCTCTTAAAGGGGAAGTATAGTTAGATTGCATATTTACATATACAGTGCTATACCTTAGTGTGAAGTGATTCTTCCAAGTAGTTTTCCATTTGAAATGCTGCTTAAAGCATCCTTCTTCAGAACTCCCGCACCAGGAAGTGTGTGTGACATGTACTGGTCTGTTTTCCATGAAAAGGTACCCTAACCCGGAGGTTTTTAGCACTACTTTGCCCCTGTGCACAAGTTACCTTTCCAGAGCCCCAGCTTCTGAATCCTCACATATGCGTTCTACTTCCAGTGACATAGCCTGACCTTTAAATACCCACCCCTAAGCTTTCAACCAGTTGGAAGCAATGCCTATGTGCGATCGCTGTAGCAATACCTGCCTATATTGCTGCAACACAAAGCTTCCCTACACTGGTGGTTCAGAGGACTCCCAAACCTCCCCCACCACCCCAACCCATTGCTAATAATCATTAGCCAGAATTTAAGTGGTTACATGATTTAAAACCCAATTATTTCTATAACGCTGCTGTAATATTAGCGCTATGGAAATAATTAGTTTAAACTATAAAAACCCAATGTAGTAGGGGTACCTAGGACCACCACAACTCCCACCAATATCAACCCCCATCCAGTGCTAATGATCATTAACCGGCATGTAAGCAGTTAACTGATGACTGTGATATTGGCGCTATGGAAATAATTAGATTAAACTATACAAACCCAACATAGTAGTGGTCCCTAGAACCACCACACCTCCCACCAATGTCAACCCCCTGCCCCCAGCGCTAGTGATCATTAACTGGCATGTAAGCGGTTACATGATTTAAAACACAATTATCTCCATTGCACTACTATGATATTAGCGCTATGGAAATAATTAGGTTAAACTACCGTATTTGCCAGCGTATAAGACGACTTTTTAACCCCCCGAAAATCATCTGAAAAGTTGGAGGTCGTCTTATATGCCGGGTGTCCCTCTCCTTACCCAGCACCTCTGTTGCCAGCTGTCTTCTATAGTTATTCCTCTCCCAGCACTGATTAAACTTCCTGTGAGCTTGGGGCTTGTAGGGGCAGCACAGTGTGGGAAGGGGCTTGTAGAGGCAGCACAGTGTGATGATGCTCTGATAATCTTGGAGACAGGGAGGGCTGGGCAGGCAGGGATAGCTGACCAATCCAAGCAGGATTTACGTTGGAAGAGGGGTAGTCTTATACGGCGAGTATATCCCAAACTCTATATTTTAACTGGAAAAGTTGGGGGTTGTCTTATACGCCGGCAAATACGGTATACAAACCTGACGTAGCAGGGGTCCCTAGGACCCCCACACTTCCCCCCCCAGTATCACCCTTCATTTAGCGCTAAGCTAGGTGGGGGGATTGATGTCCTTGAGTTTATAGTGAAGGCTACTCACTTGCCTTTTAAAGCAATATTGCACTATTTTTTGTATGTGTGCACTTCTGTTTCTTGCAGATTTTGCATTCTTTAGGTCTTAATTCATATCTTATTCTTTATGCTGTTTTTAAAATTGCCTTTTAAACAGTGTTTCAGTTTTTACTGTATAAAAGTGATGTTTAATTTCACTCATGTTATACCCATACTGGACATCTACAACTAATAGCCTTTTTACTTTTTGTTAACTTTTTAAATAATCTTTATTGCTGTATTATTCATGTATGTATAGTACTTTTATCACTTAGGTTTCACGCAGTTACTTTGTCATGTTTAGGAATTGTCCTTGATGCTATTGTCCAGGAATCAAGAACTTCTGCTTCTGCAGTAGAGTCTCTTGCTCCTAGCTCCCAGGTATGTGTAGATCACCAATTGTAATTTATTGATTAGGAAAAACATAATTCCATTGTTTTTATGATAAATGTAAATTACTTGCATGAAACCCTTATGTTATTTTAGTGCTTTAAATGGGAAGTAAAGGTTACATCCTTATCCTATAATGATTATTTTTATAATTAATGGTCAGTCATTGTTTTTTCTTCAGGTATTATTTTATTAAATTCCCTGTCTGCTTAATTGGATCAGTAGCCCAAGTATGCCTGGAAGAATCCCTGCTTTAGTTGTGGCAACTAGTTGAAATGTTGTCCATTTCTAGGCAACAAACTCAGCATTTGTTTGAAAAATGAAAAGCATGCTTTTATACCACATAGCAGGTTGCATCAGTTTGTAATACTCTTAAATATTACCGAAACTTCGCTCTGGGACAGTGTTTCTCCAGGAACGTATGGTACCAGCATAACAAGAATTCAAGTGATAATAGCAAGACAACAAAATTTAATAAAATAACAATGTTTTGTTTCTTTTTAAGATTAAAATATATACATTGTTTGACTTTACATCTTTAACTATGAAATTGGAAATATAAAGTTATTGCTCTTGCCTTAGAAAATTCAAAATTATATACACAATATAATATTTAGGATACAAATGTTAAACTTGTTAATCAGGCAGTCAGAAGTATAGTGTGTGTTGTTTAGATGAAAATGCATGAGCAGGATCAAAACTAGCAGCGTCTCGTTTTTATGGGGATTATGGAAGTTCACTTGCAGACCTAGCAGGTTTGACTTCATTTAACAGAGATATTCTACACAAGACATTCATATTAATTTACTTCAAATCATAAAGAACGAGCTTTTAGCATGTCTACAATGTTTGCTTGCTATCAAACAAGTACTGCTTAATATTTTCAAATGAAATGTTATATTTTGTAATGATCATATTTTGTTTATTTAATAATTATATTTTATTTGGGACTCCGACAAACAGCATTGCACAGTTTTTAGTTACTGAAGTTGTGTCATTTGACTGCTGTGTTGGTAAAGAAGCAGCAGGCAAATGCAACACAAAAAGTAGCATTATGTTTTTAGAATTAAAGTCTATCCGTTTTTATCTATGTTTGTATCATTTTATTTATTATGCAGCACTGTACAATTCAGCAATATAAATATAGTACAGACATGGGAAAAGTGCATTACACAATACTAGTGAAGTAAATTGGAAGCATAAAATCATGAAGATACATCACTTAATTGGGCGAAATTTTATAAAATTGAAAATTGTGATATCTGTATTGCCAGTATCGAACGATTTTTACCGATATTGATATTACCGATATCACAATTTTTCTGATATCGAATTTTCCAGCGATATTCTGTATTTTCCATAGAAATAAATGGATTAAAGATTTCATTAGAATTTTGATATCGCAATATCGGTAAAAATCATTCAATATCGATATTTTCAATTTTATTAAATTTCCCCCTTTAAGTGTCAGGCTGATTGAAAAAAGAGGATGGTGATCAAGGATGGTAAAACAAGCTAAACATCATTGCTAATGTACTTTTCTAAGTAAAGTACAGTGTTACAAATCACAAACAAAACCTTACTTTTTCTGATTTATATACCTTTAAGGAAGGCACGCATGAATTTATCTAACCTTGTGTTAGTTGTATGTATGTGTGTGTGTGTGTGTATACAGTTAGGGCCAGAAATATTTGGACAGTGACACAATTTTCGCGAGTTGGGCTCTGCATGACACCACATTGGATTTGAAATGAAACCTCTACAACAGAATTCAAGTGCAGTTTGTAACGTTTAATTTGAAGAGTTGAACAAAAATATCTGGTAGAAAATGTAGGAATTGTACACATTTCTTTACAAACACTCCACATTTTAGGAGCTCAAA
>WMED01013342.1:0-14456 GCA_019650415.1 Pipa parva | reverse complement strand
GACACTGCACATGCAGGCAGAAGAGCATATGTAGGAGAGAAACTCTAGTAGACTCTGCACACACAGGCAGATAAGCATTCATGGGAGAGGAACTCTAGTGGACACTGCACATGCAGGCAGAAGAGCATATGTAGGAGAGGAACTCTAGTAGACTCTGCACACACAGGCAGATAAGCATTCATGGGAGAGGAACTCTAGTAGACACTGCACATGCAGGCAGAAGAGCATATGTAGGAGAGGAACTCTAGTGGAAACTGCACACATACAGGCAGACAAGCATTCGTGGGAGAGGAACTCTAGTAGACACTGCACATATATGTAGGACAGGAACTCCAGTAGACACTGAACATGCAGGCAGTAGAGCATACGCAGGAGAGGAATTCCAGTAGACACTGCACATGTGTCATATACATGTGGTCTTTGCCTGTATTTGAACCCAGGATATGCTGCTTTTTCACAGTTTCTTCTGTACTAAACTGGCAACAGGATTCTGGGTCCATTCATGTTATATTTGATTTATCAGCTGAGCTGT
Source organism: Pipa parva (assembly GCA_019650415.1). Classification (NCBI taxonomy): domain Eukaryota; kingdom Metazoa; phylum Chordata; class Amphibia; order Anura; family Pipidae; genus Pipa; species Pipa parva. The sequence continues at coordinate 13,924 of WMED01013342.1, read as the reverse complement.
GCTGAACTCTTACGGTATATGCTCAGCTGCAGATCATTGCTTAGATGCAATGTATTTAATATTACTAGCCCTATTTAAACTCTGAATCTGCAGCTATGCACTGCTTCTGATTGGTCTTGTTTGGCTTGTCCAGAAAGTACCTTGACTGCGTTTGTGTTTATCCTGCTGTACCCTGATTCTTTGTATATTGTGCATCCAGCGTATTCATAGTATCCTCTGCTTCCTGTGTATCCTGTGCCAAATCCCTTTGTCTGTGTACCTTTGTCTGTCTCCTGCCCCTGGCTCTGGCTTCCTGGTCCCTGTCTTCTGACCTTTTTTGACTACGCTCCTGCCTCCCAATTCTGATTCTGTGGTCTCTAATCTGTTATCAACCCAGCTTGTATGAAAACGCTTTCCTTCTCCCTTCCCTAGTGTAATGTATGGCACCCTTGCTCTCCCTTGTGGAACCATTGGGAATCTAATCTCGTGCCTTTAAGACCTGGCGGCACCAGAGGGCTCCTACTGAAGTCAATGGTGTCTGTTATAGGCAGAAAAGCACGCCAAGACCAGATTCCCAGATTTCACATGACTTATAAAGCCTAACACACTGTAGTCACACAGGGAGAGACTGTGAAGGGGTCGAAATCTTGAATGGGCCACTATGTCAGACATGCCATGGGCCTAACTCAGCAGCAAGATGGAGATAAGAACAGTGTGGATTTTCAGTCCAGTTGACAATCATGGTGTGGTATTGTCCCTTAGACATGTGCCTTCCATACATTGTGGCAAATTCATCCTTGATGTTTAACTAAACATATTCCACTTTTTCTATATAAACACATGGACAACGTAAGTGCAGGCAATATATCCATGCTAATTACCAGAGTATAAAGCACACCCTGACTTTATGGGACATTTAATTTACATTTATTTCCAGTCAGTCATGCCCACTTGCACTGATGTGGTGATTTATTGTAGCATGCCAAATGTAACAACACAAACTTCTTTTACAGAAATAATTGTATTTTTGGCCCCCTTTATCCTCAAAATATGGTCCTTGTGTAGGGCTTGCACAGCCATGTCATGGTGGTTGCATTTGGCCCATGTCTAAGGTGCCCAGGAATTTCCTGTTACTTCCTCCCTTATCCAACCACAATCAAAGAAGCAGAAGCATTGAGGAGACAGAAAAGCCACCTGCTATATCCTACTACTATTTCCTTCTGTCTTGGGTGCAGTCATTTTGTATCTCATAATTTCCTGTCCCTACCAGCTACTGAAAATATCACTTTGTATTGTAATTTAAGTACTGTAATTTTGCCATTAATTCATCTGCTAGACACTTGGCATTGCCCCCAGCCTATTGCACTCGGTAAATGTTAGATGTATTCATTGCAACTGGACAATTAGCAATGTAACTATGCTGATGGGAAATCTACATTAGAATTATGATACTTGGGAGTGTAGTGTGAAATGGAGACTGAACACTTCTGAGACACAATGCAATGGTCTGGTGGAAGGAGAGATCTTAGTAGCGGATGGTGGTGGAAGCTCAGATTTTGGACCTGGGCTTGTCCATTACCAGTTAAACTGCTGTCCCTTATACATGTTGTTTAGAGCTGTTCTTGAATTTGACAAGTTTCTTCTTATTCAAAAACAAAAGGAGTGTAACAGATTGTTCCAAAAGGTGAAGTAGGAAAGCTACAGTTTATTATGGTGCCATGACATGTTTTGGGTAAAACCCTTTCTTAGATAGGTACCATTATAAACTGTAGCTTTGCTACTTCACCTTTTGGAACAACCTATTACCCTCCTTTTGCTTTTGAATCCACTCACGTGTTTGGCAGGACACGTGGGTTTTGTGTTCTTACCTACAGCTAATACTGGAGTGTTGTTTTGCTTTCTTTACATCTGTGAAGTTCCTTCTTATGTGCAGTTTGATTGACCCACTTGTAGAAGATCAGTTTACAACCTGAACTACATATACCATTGCTCTTTTTTCTATACCAGGTATCCCCAGAATACTCCTATAGGCATGATTCAGTAACCATAACACAAACCGTGTGTGACGTCATTCTGCCTAGCAACGGCATTTAATGTATTGGAAGCTTGGTAAGAGCAGCTACATTTTAACTGTACAACTGTAGATGGGAACAATTAGGTATATAAAGGGGTACATGGCATTAAAATTACAAATAAAAAAGAAATGCATACAGTGCTGAATCCCAACAGAAGCAGCAGAGGGTTCAGATCCTTCTCGCTGATCAACAGACAAATTAGAAAGATGAGTACTGTAGTATTATATGATACTTTATTTGTAGTAACTGTTCACTTCATATAATACTTCAGTACTCATCTTTCTAAATTTTCAACTGGACTAATATGGCTTAAACTATTTTTGTGCAACAGACACATTGAGACGTGTGCTTTCCTTACTTCTGTGTTTTTTTTAATGAGGAAGGTTTAGAGAAACGTAGTTGCATTAAGGGCAAACTGACATTAATATGCAAGATCCTCCTCATCACATTTGCATATGTGGCTGAAAACATCCATATTGTGACATGGATATGAATGACTGCTGGTGCTCCTGTTCAGATGACTGGGGTGGGGGAGGTAGTTTGTCTTGGACTCCTGTATTACACTTCCCTAATATGGAAGTAAGGAGATCCATGCCAGTTTTCTTCCCCTGGGCTGATACAAAAGAACAGCATAAAACCGATGACATTTTACGTATATCTGTGTATATTGGAACAGATATTTTCTTATTATTTCATTTGTTAAGAGAGACCTCTAACAGCCAAGTATTGCTTTTACGTTGGGTATATTTAACTAAATGTTTGGGATGAGAACTTTCTAAAAGTTAATAAAGATGAAATTTGGATAAGGAAGGAGTGAAATTGGGGATTTCTATGAAAGTAGGACATTAACAACACCCTCTGTGAAAGTTAAAGAGTCACATCTGGAGAAGTTCTCCTGTTCGCTAAGAGAATGCACTATAAACGGACTGGCAACCATCTCCACTCTGATATGCCCCTTTAACAACTAGAATCCTAATGTCAAAGCCCTTCACCCGCCCCCCATAACAATCAATAGTCATACATTTATTGGGCTGAGTCAAAATGTCACCTGTGTTCTAAACATATGAAGCAGCCAATTAACCCTCGCTCGATAGATATTGGGAAAGTTGTAGTTTCTATGATAAAGGAAAACAGTTTAATGATTATGAAAGCCTATTTTATACTTTCCATCTTGGTGGACATCATTTAACATCCAACTTTTCAATTTTCTCTTATAAAAATGTTTCCCTTTCTTGGCTTTTAGAAACCATGGGAAAGAGGCAAATATAAAGGGCAAGGAATCCAATCTTCTATGCGTGTTCGCTCCGAGTTCTTTCTTTGGATAGAGCTGGAGAAACGGTATAAAATAGTTGACAACAGAACTGGTGCAGGTTCACTCCTCTGTTGGAAGGAGGCTTCCTCAAAATCAAAGAGGGTTGTTCCATCGTTGAATTGCTCACCACTGGGTGGGTAAAGGGCTAAGGATGAAGTCACCATGGGGAATTCTGTAGCGGTCTGGTGGCAGAGAAAAAATAGAGAAATATAAATATGAATAAATATCAGCAGTAACAGATTAATATGTATTACATTTTGAGTACATATATCCAATGAGCTTGGACTTCACTGTATCTAGAGATGTTATGCAGGTTGAAAGACAAAGTTTAAACACAAGCAAACTGTTACACACTGACAGTGCTATGTGTTAAAGTAACGTTATGGTTAATGTATAAACAAGGCAATCATTTAACGGGTCTAGTAACCCTCAACAACCAATGAGAAGTTAGCAACCATTATTCTAGCTCCCCAATACCAGGGAATTGTTGATTGGTTGTTATGGGTACTAGACCTCAAATAAATGGTTACCCCTATTAATACATTCAGCCAAATATGTTTGGAGAATATTCCACAGGCCAGCAGATTGCTTATTCAAATAACCCCCGGTACTATACTTTCAGACCTATATCTCTGGTACTACTGTTAGTTGCATAAATAATACTGTACACTTAGCTGTTTAAGCAACCCTGCTTCTAAGTTCAATATTGTCAGTAAGAGTGGTGCATACCTCCTTAAAACAGACCACAGTCCTTCAAGTTCTCCTTGATGATAATGTCTGTCACTGCATCAAACACAAATTTAACGTTTTCTGTATCAGTGGCGCAAGTCATGTGACTGTAAATTTCCTTTACATCTCGCCGCATGTTGAGTTCCAGGAACTGTGTCTTAATGTAATTTCCAGCATCTTCATATGTGTTGGGACCTATGTTAAGATGTACAGGACAGTCAGCCAGTGTAAATTTTGACTACATTGTTAGGCTATAATAAAATGAATTTGCTGCAGTTCTCACCATCATAGTCTGGGAAGCAGATGCTCAGGTGGGCCTTCTTGATTTTTTCTGTAAAAACATCCTTCTTGTTAAGGAAAAGTACGATAGAGGTTGTGGCAAAGTAACGATGGTTGCAGATACTGTTGAAGAGGTGCAGACTTTCATGCATGCGATTCTTTAAAGAGAGGTTAAAACACCCAAAATAACACATTAATAAATCATAGAACCTGGCATTTACTGTATCAAACACGGCCATGCTGGTGCTCCATGTTATTCCCTCTCAGAATACCCAAAGAGCAGGAACCTAAAGGTTTTACCATATTTAATGCAAATCCAAGGAGCTAAGGAATGGTAAATGTTTGATTGAACTTTTTTTTTCCTTTACTAGTAATCTAGGGCCTCCTAATCTTCTTTCTCCTGCCAGTGCAAGGGAGAGGAATGAGATGTAAGAAATCCTAGTTTTAAAGTGTAAGTAAAGTTATTGACCAAACTATACATATATTATATTTATAATGTATAAAGATAAACTTAAACATTTAAAAGTAAAAATGATTTTGTTTTTTTTAGTTCTCACCTCTTAATCCTGCTGCATTAATCCTAGTGCCTCTCTCTGTAACTTTCTCTTCCTGGTTAGTGCCCAGAACCTCCCCCTAATGAGATCACACAATGACTCATTCTGCTAGTGCATGCTTAGTAATCTGATACTTTCCTTTCACTGCTAAGCCCTGCAGCACTGAATTCCAACACCGTCTGTGTTGGTTTTTAAGACAGAGAATGTGAGAGGGGTGGGAGCATGGCCTTCTCCACTACAGGAAGGAGGAATATTTTACAGAGGGATACCAAGTGCTGCAGAATGAAAAGGTGAGAGAGGATTTTACTAATCGTTTTTACACTTTACAATACTTTAATGGGGGAAACCTTTATAAATAGGGTTTACTTACACTTTAATAACTAAATACAATATGATGCATTTTAAAAACCAAAAGTGTTGGATACATTCATAAGAATTATTTCTCAGGGAGAACCTTTAGATCTTTCTTAATATCATCAGAACTGAAGTGATATCAAAACAAGAGAACACTAATTGAACTTCCACTTCTAAGAGAAAATAACTCTGAGGCTACAGAAGCACAAACAATTATATGTGTCAAGAAAAATGAATCACCTGTGTGCGACAATTATTATATTAAACCAAAACACATGTTTGTTATTACTATACTGTTTGGATTCAAAGATAATCTTTAGTGCCATTAGCATTCAATCAAATATACTTTCTGTTATCATTCTTTTGGATGGAGTTTTAAAGGGGAACTATAGTCAGATTACATCTTTACATATGCACTATACCTTAGTGAGAAGCAATTCTCCCCAGAAGATGTTTCAACTGAAGCAGAATGATTTATTACACAGCCCTGGAAAACTCCTGCACCAGGAAATATGTGTGTGATGTGTACTGGTCAGTTTTCCATGAAAAGGTACCCTCCCCCAGACATTTTTGCTCTACTTACTACTTAACACCTGCGCACAAGTTAGCTTTTCCAAGCCTAAGTCTCTGTAATCTCCTGCATTCCAGGAATGTAAATAAAGCAAGGATAATGAGGCCAAAAGGTCAGCATACTACTTAACCAATAGCAGTCAGGCAACTTTTTCTTCTCGTGTTTAGCAGTCATATCACACACATTTCCTGGTGCAGGAGTTTATCAGTGCTCTATATGAAAAACGTTCTGGCACTCCAAAGGTAGAATTCCAATACTTTATTACATCCACATTAAAAGGGTTTAAAAGCAAATATCCAAGCCATATTGGATATTTGCTTTTAAACCCTTTTAATGTGGATGTAATAAAGTATTGGAATTCTACCTTTGGAGTGCCAGAACGTTTTTCATATTGATTTACCGGGAGGTCCGCTATTGCTCTGAGCACCCACAGCTACATTCAAGCAGGAGATGAGCGGTTAGTAAACACAAAAAGTTTTTCTTATTTATCAGTGCTCTGTAATAAATTATTCTGCTTCAGATAAAACAACTACTGGGGAGAAACGCTGCTCACGATGGTATAGTACTGCATATCAAAAGATCTGACTATAATTCTCCTTTAAATGTGTTTTTAATGTTAACTCACCACTTCATCATCCTCCACAAGAACCATGTCATATGCACTTAGTGCAGCAATAAATATGATGCAAGTTACTCCTTCAAAGCAATGAATCCACTTTTTACGTTCAGAGCGCTGTCCTCCAACATCAAACATCCTATCAGAAAAACATTGTTACAACAGTGATAGCAGGATATTCAATGGTATAGTAAGTATATAGAAAAACACTGTTACAATATCATATTAAAATGCAGAAAGTATTGCAGTATTCCCTGATGTCAGAATGCAGCAAAATAATTATAAATAATTTTTACCTAAAGTTGAGATCTTTGAAGCCAAATTGTGTTTCAATGATTCCTGTGGTCTTCACTCGAGATCTCAGCACATCCTGCTCAGTTGGGACATACCCAGGAGTCACCAGCCTCTCTAGATCATTCAGATAACTGTGGTCCAAGCATAGTACAGAACAGTTAGTTTACAATTTTCATAAATGTGGACTACAGCTGTTACGTTCTCTTTTGACTTGAATTATATCTAGAAGCTTTCAATATTTGTAATTTATACAGACATGTAAAATATGGAAATGCCTATATACAGTGTAAAGAGGTGTCATGTTTGGCAGGGCCTGTATTCATTAAAACAATAAGTCTAAAAAAGTACGATCAAATGTATTTTATGCATTCACTGTAATTACATATTAATATTGCCCTTGATTATTTTAATTTTATAGAGGCATTTATTATGAAACCATTGAAACTATATCCACTTTTTCATGGAGACATTATAAATACATTTACATGCATAGAGGGCCTCATTGTCAAAAGGGTGAATTCACCTGTTGAATTCAGCTCCCTACAATTTCGAGTCACATTGCCAAATAATACATGAATTCACTTCTCTTTGTTGACTAAGTGGAGAATACACTTGTCAAACAAGCGGACAGCTAGGATCACTATCTCATGCGTAGTGTCGTGTAGTCAGGTGGATAGAAGCAGGATGAGAAGGCAGTCGTAGTGAGGCGAATTTGACAAGTGAAGAGCAGTGATGTCATCCTCATCATATTCCACTAAAATTATTCTGTGAATATTTAATTAATAATACCTATTTCTATGTCACCTTGAAGTGCGAACTCACCTTGCGATCCTTCAATTCACCTCACCGAGATTGTTACGCGCTTGCTTCTCTCCTACATGCGGACATCAGCAAACGCTTTAAAGGTATTCCAGTCTCGCGAGGTGACTCGAGTGCTCTCGCCGGGAGGGGAATCCCTTTAATGCGCGTGCTGATGTCCACGTTCAGGACATCAGCATGCGCATGTCACTTGTTCCGAAGTGAGGCGAACACTACGCGCCTCACTTCGGAGCTTCCTGAATTCCCCCCTAATACTCCATAACACATATTTGCATACACACATATACAAAGTATTAACATGATCTATATGTATTGAAGAAACAGTGGCAACATGTGTAGTGTTCTTTGTAGTGCTCTGAATGAAACTCTTTGGGGGTTATTAGCCAAAGTGCGAATAGTCAAGTAAAGGTGTGAATTCACCCATATTCTCCACAATCGCACACTACACAATATACTGCTTCTGCTGCAGTCATGGATTTTCTATGGGAATTTGCTGTCAAGTTAGTAAGGAGTAGAGAATCATGGAGTATCCCTAGACAGGCGAATTCGCACTTTAGCCGATAACTCCCTCTGTCTGCAAATAATGTAATATAGTTCTATTTGTAAGTAAAGAAACAATAAGCAGAAAAATGCAAGACAACATATTCCCTTACTATCCAGCTGAATCGTTGAGTTGGTATTCTGATGCACGATCAAAGCATGCCTGGATACCGGTGTCTTTCCAAAGGCGTCCAATGATATCAGACATTTCTTTGGGCATAGTGCCTTCATCAATAGTATCTGCCAGATGCAAGAGTTTTCGAGCATCATCCTATAGCCAAAACATATATGTCATAGTTAACTGTAAGGATATAATATAACTGGGGAGAACATTGTGAAGGAACTCCAATTTTAGGGAGGAAATAACTCCCCCAGCATTATTACAAATTAGCAGTTAGTACCCAGTGCCATTTGTGTGCAAATGAGTGGAAGATCCTGTAGAAAGCTCAAACTGTAAATTAAAGCATGGCAACATGGGAGAAGAATCCTGCCATGAGTAAAATTCATGTGTATTTTACATTTGTACCCCTTAAAGGAATTATATATTACCTTTATCTAGGGCTTCCACCCAATCCCTTTAAAGAGAACTCATAATACATTTCTGAGTAAAGCAATAAAGATATTGACTACTCTGTAGTTCCACAAAGGATTATGGTTATCCAGGGGTATGAGAGTTATACTTCTTTATACAGAAATAAAGTCTGGGGCACAATTGTTGGTACTGCCCCCTTAATAGTGTAATCCTGTAAAAGAATTGCTTTCATTTGCTATAGCTCAGGATAGAATTTTACCAACCAGCGTAAACATATTAACTTACATAGTAATGTTCCTTCCATTACCCATAATCACTAATCTCACTTCGTACTTTTTTTGCGTGTTTGTAAGAGCAAACACAGTTATGTGAATGGCACTTTTTACATTTCTCACCTGCCGTGCTGGGTCCCCAAACTGGATGTTGAGTGTGTTCATAGCTTTTACAATAGCAATCATGGACTGCAAAGTGTTCCCATAAATAATAGTAATAAACTCCAGGCATTCCTCAAGTGAGTAACCGTCCTGGTGGATAATTCTTAACAGAAAAAGAGAGTATTAGGTTGGCAAGGGTATGCGGCAATAGGGACAGGTTTGGAAATCTCCCCACAGGTCATTTGACCTCTGTAATATTTATAAGTTCCCTCTTAGGAGGATTCTCATAATCTCTGCTGGAATTTACATTGGTGTAAGTGTTAAGGCATACAAAGCATGTTCAGGAGTGCACTTAACAGAAATGTAAATCTATAGAAAATCTTTCTCTTCTGGCAGATGTTAGGATAGGTGTCGGTGATGGAACCAGATTATAAACCTTGGTGGTTATGGTAGGAATAAATGGAATGCCTAGTTAAGCATGAATTCGAAATTATACTTACTTCATCTGTTTTACAATGGTGCTTTTCCCAGACTCACCAGCTCCTGTAATCAAGATAACAAAGTCAGGGGGTGCTGGCTGGGATAGAAGTAATAAAGATTATGGCACAGAAGGCAGTGAATGTTATATGACAATATTTCCCTTCTATGTAATAGCAACATCTTTTCCTTTCAAACGGCAGTGTTTTTGTCTGAGCAAAACTTACAGTCTCCATTTAAATCTGAGGAAGTTAACTAATGAAATTGTGCATTTTTGCATTAAAAGGGGTCAGGAACACCAACAAAAACAAAAAAAAAACTGGCCATTTATTTCTATGAAGTTCTTGTAAAAATGTCATTTTCAATGTTAAATTCCAATAATTGTGACTTTTGTGTTTTGTTCTTCTCTTTTGCTGGTTGCAACCATGTTTCATAAACTTACTGGGGAATTTCATGAATATGTATTCTCTAAAGGCTCATAGAAAACAATGAGGGAGAGTTGGAATTTATATACTCATTAAAAATGGCTGCAACCATCTAACGGAGCACAATGCAATACAAATCATGAATTTAACTCTGGATTTAACATTTTCCATAGGAAAGACTTCCATGATAATTCAGATGGAATGTTGCTTGTCCTTTAAGAGTTTATTTCTTTGCAGTAAGCATTTTTATATTGCGTATGAATACTTTCTGGAAACACAAGTAAATTCCCAAATCTGAAGAAATTTTTCTGACGTTAGGCTGATTTCTAAATTAAGGGGGGGGAAACAAATACCTGAAAAAAGTTTAGCTTGAACATAATTTACCTTCCTGCTAACAAAGGTAGTCACCTGATGAATTGTATGTGGCCAGTTTTAAAGGTATGTATATACTGTTATCTCAATAGCACCAATTACACTTTAAATTCCCATGCTGCAGGCCAGATTTAAATCAAATGCAGCTGTTCTTTTCCCCACTGAAGAAACTAAAGTATATTACATCATTAATTGATTAATAATCAACCCTTTAGCACAGAAATGTTAAAGGTATTCCACTGTAAACAGACTGAAGGAAAATGATCTATTTTATACTAAAGACTAGCTAAGGATCAGATTATGATGGTTTATTTCCTTTATAGGCTAGGTCATATTTAAATGGACTTTCTTTTCGGTCAGTTTTTCCTCAGTCTCTATACAGTGCACACCTACAGGGCCAGTGCACATTAAGTGCCCATAGAAACAGAATGCCTGGGGCTTCAGACCACACCCACTATCTGGCCATGCCCATTTATGCAAATAATCAAAGACTAAATTATGCAGTGAACAAAAGTGCTTTATCTGATTGGCTTATAATTTCATGCCAAGTGAAATAAAAAAATGTCAGTTTCAACATTTAAAAAATAGTTCTTAGTTAGAATGTGTCCTCCAATACCCCCTGTCTGCATCCCAGAGTAAGATAAAAGGCAAAAAGAAAACAACCTGTGAAGAAAAGCGCAAAAAATCGCACTAAGTGTATTAATTTGTAAGAAATCGATATAGACCAGGACAGTCCCAGAAACTTGTGATGAGTATTTCAAATGAATTCCAAGTGATGTGTTGGTGAAAGCTGAGAAACACTGCACCCACATCAAACGTGCTCGTGAAAAAATAAATCCTCACACTGCCAAAATAATCTGCTTACCAGATAAAAACACCAAATGAGCTGAAAATGACATCCAGGAAAATCATCAAATTGATAAACGATATGTGACATCCATAGTGTCACTCAAAGAAACATCTTGAAGGGTTCGCTCAGAAAAAAGAAATATCTCCATAGTGTAATATCTTAATGCAATTTATTACTTAAAAAGCGAGCATTTATTACACTCACAAGAGTGCTGATTATAGCAAGCATATAACAGTAGAAAACTGTGACAGTTCTACGCGTTTCTCTGCTCTCTGCAGGCGGCTTCCTCAGGAACAAAAAGTGTGCAGTGGTAAATAGAGCGAACCCTTCTAGATGTTTCCTTGAGTGACTCTATGGATGTGACATATCGTTTATCAATTTGATGATTTTCCTGGATGTCATTTTCAGTTGATTATATGCTCATTTGGTGTTTTTATCTGGTAAGCAGATTATTTTGGCAGTGTGAGGATTTATTTTTTCACGAGCACATTTGATGTGGGTGTAGTGTTTCTCAGCTTTCACCAACACATCACTTGGAATTCATAATGAAATACTCATCACAAGTTTCTGGGACTGTCCTGGTCTATATCGATTTCTTACAAATTAATGCACTTAGTGTGATTTTTTTTTGCTTTTCTTCACAGGTTGTTTTCGTTTTCACTTCTAACATTAATACAGTGATCAAGGCACACTGTTTTAAAGGAAGAAGCAACATTCTTTATCACATTTTTTTGACTATTTTTGTCTTTTATTTTTCATTTTTGGACATGTTACTTTAATTTGAAGTGCTGTTATCAATCTGTTTATAAGATAAAAGGCACCCTTCCTTCCATCTGAGCCTATAAACATGGGGTATAGGATAGAGCTGAACTATAAGTTTTGTATTGATGCAGTGCAAAAAGGCCCCAAACATCCCAGGTGACTGCTGTAACACTAATCCCAGGAACTCAACCTACTACCATTCCTGGCTACTGCAACCTGCTACCACTATGTAATAGCAAGGAAATAGATGCGGTACAGAGTTAGCCTAACTTTGGTATTGGCTGCAGACTTTATGCATCTATGTAACTATGCATCTATGTAACTATGCATTTATGTAACTATGCATTTATGTAACTGTGCATCTATGTAACTGTGCATCTATGTAACTGTGCATCTATGTAACTATGCATCTATGTAACTATGCATTTATGTAACTATGCATCTATGTAACTGTGCATTTATGTAACTGTGCATCTATGTAACTATGCATCTATGTAACTATGCATTTATGTAACTGTGAATCTACGTAACTGTGCATTTATGTAACTGTGCATTTGTGTAACTGTGCATCTGCGTAACTGTGCATCTGCGTAACTGTGCATCTGCGTAACTGTGCATCTGCGTAACTGTGCATCTGCGTAACTGTGCATCTATGTAACTGTGCATCTGTGTAACTGTGCATCTGTGTAACTGTGCATCTGCGTAACTGTGCATCTGCGTAACTGTGCATCTGTGTAACTGTGCATCTATGTAACTGTGCATCTATGCAAATCTTGCAATTATTTATACCTGCTCCATTTGGAGAAGACCAATTCTGTAAGTGTATACATTTGTTCCATTGTACCCAGAATTCCCTATCACATACCCATATCATGGGTCACCAGATGATAAATGCCTGTTATGGACACTATAATACATGCCACTTCTGTTACTATTTTTAGGTAAAAAGAAACAAGTATCCCAGCAGGAACAACAAAAATTAAAATCAAACAAAATGTATCTGTGCAGATGACGCAAAGCCTCTGCACCTCTGAGATTACCTGACCGACCTTGTATCTCCTTATAGCGTTAGGATTAAGTCTATTGCTAAGGGCAGGGCAGCTTTAATAGGATAAGGCACAGAGCCTGGATCATCTGTTAGGGCTTGTTCTGACTTCTCACTAGTCTGATTCTCTGTAACTAATACTATCTGAAGAGTCTACCAGGAGAGGCGATAGGATTTACAAACTGTCCAAGAAAGGTGCACTTGAGCCAGAAATATTTAGAGGAATATGCTGTCTTTGTTGTTCTAGCCATACTGATGTTGCATGTGACCTTTTACTATGGTCTTCTGCATGTCTTGCTTGAGATAAGGGTCTTCTTCAGCAAGGCTGGTTAAACACAACAAACTCAGTGCACTCACTGAAACTGCTTACCTCCACCCAAAACCACACACACAAATACTGGAACACAGCCTAAAAAAATTCAACACTCCAATGCATAAAGCAGAGGGGATGGGGATTATAGGTACGTAGATGTATATGGAAAACCATGAAATTACACTTGTCAGTTAATTGAGCAGTTATGGATTATTTCATAAATTATTACATTTCAAGTAAAAATATTGTTTTTTCAAAATATTAATGTCAATAAAAAGGCATTCCTAAAGATTCTATCATTGTTTGGCCATTAGAGGGCGCTGTTTAACGTATGTGTAAAATTTTTCATTTGTACTCATTGCCGCAAATGTGCATCAATTTAACGCATACCAGTTTGTACAAAAGTCTTCACAGGATATCTACCTGTACGCATGTATATGTCTGTCTGTCTGTCTGTCTGTCTATCTATCTATCTATCTGTATCTATCTATCTACTGTATCTGTATCTATCTATCTATCTATCTATCTATCTATCTATCTATCTATCTATCTATCTACTGTATCTGTATCTATCTATCTATATATCTATCTACTGTATCTGTATCTATCTATCTATCTATCTATCTATCTATCTATCTATCTGTATCTATCT
>WMED01013341.1:1032-14456 GCA_019650415.1 Pipa parva | reverse complement strand
AAGGAGGTCCAACCCGTTACTAGCATGGTGTACCTAATAAAGTGGCCGGTGAGTGTATGTCTTGGTACACATTTTCTTGTGTAAGCTTTTTTTTATTCAAACAAAGATGCAAAGTTATAGAAGATCACGGACTCTACACATAAGAAATAGTAATGTTCAGTTCATTAAAATATTCTGAAAAAAACTGATACTTTCTGCTTGATCCAGGGAAACATCTGCTAGCACACACATCTTTTTGTTTTTTGTTTAAACTCAAAAACAGGTGCAAGATTCTGAAAGATCAATGATCTTACACATAAAAGACTCAAGGAAAAGAAGAACCTGAGAGAATTGGTGCTCAAATCAGTCTTTGTATAGCGCTTGCAAAACTGAAGAAATATCCTGGATCCTAATAGTCTGTATTGGCTCATTCTGTAATACTGATATCTAGATACCCATAACCAATACTAGACAGGCTACTAGTCCCATGACTGGGGAAACTGCAAACCTCAACTAGTTGAATATAAACAGATGTCTTTTTACAATAAGGGTAGGAAGAGCAAAGGTTACCTTGAAAATAATTTTATGAAATACATTTAAAAGCTTAAAAGACAGGAGGAAGTGATCTAATACAGCAAATAAGATTACTTCACAATAGCTTTCCATTGTTGGAGGGGTTTTTCTATTCCTGCCAAAATGTAAAAGGATTCTTCACATTCATAAATCTTTAAAAAGCTGTTAATACCAAAAAGAGAAAATGTCCCTTTCGTATGCAGACATAGGGAATATGCTCTCTTTCCAAAAAAATCTATATCATTCTTATAAAATGTGGCATTTAAAAAAAAAAATGATTTATTAGGCATATTAAATATATTATATTTTTCCGGGCAATAGAATAATAGGCATTTTGTCCTCACAAAAAACACAAGCCTGTGCCCAAACTCCAAATTCACTCACTTTGGCACATGTGGTTTTAGCACTAAACAAAGCAAAAGAGCACCTATAATTGAACTACTAATGGACAGAGACAATTGTCAATTCAAATGACAACTTTTCTCTTTCCAGTGTTAATGATCTTTAAGTTGTCAGCATTTTCCATAGACAAACAGCAGCAACTAATAGTCACAAAGAGTCAATGACCCGATTCCCATTCCAGTGTTTAAACTAACATCACCATTCTCTTATCTTCCATTTTCAATTAATCCTATTTCATACCTAACCACACCAGAAGCCTTGCAGTACATTGGATACTGTAAGCAACTTATATAAAATTAGTATTTCAAGGTACTACTTTCGACCTTTGCAAACAATTCATTGTAAAGGCTGGGGAAAAGATATTTAGGACAACCCACTGTGTTTGTAATGCTGGTGATTATATTTTCTATAATAAACAAGAAAGCATACCATCCTTTCCAACAAAAAAAAATGTAGGAAAAAATCAATCTTTCATTGAGTCATCAACTAACCTGCTCTTTATGGCCATGGCTGAGGTCCCTACAAGTTTCTCATTGAACGGTGCAAGTTGTACAACACTGATCCTGCTTCTCAGGCAAAGACGCATAATTCATTTGCCTTACAATTTCAGCAAACAGTTCGTCCACCATTGTCTTGCTTTTGGCAGAAGTCTCCATGAATGGACAGCCCCACTCCTGAGCAAGGGACCGGCCCTCTGCTGACATAACTTCTCTCTCTGACTCCAGGTCCACTTTATTCCCAACCAGAATGAGGGGGACCTTTTCATATCTCTTGACTCTAACTATCTGGTCCCGCATTGGCTTAATGTCCTAGAAATAAAACCAAAAAAAGTTGCAATTAAACACATGGTATCATACTTAATACCAAATAACTTGGTCTATTTCTGTGTACACAAACCTATGGATCACAGCGATAAAATATAGGCTAAAAGTACAAAAATAAAAACTTAAATGAACACAGCAAACAAAACATTTCCTTTTCATTTACTAGTCTGCTCAATTACTGCAACAAGATCCGTACCTTTTCTATGTAAAGGTTGAATCCATTTTAA
Organism: Pipa parva; assembly: GCA_019650415.1. Taxonomy (NCBI): domain Eukaryota; kingdom Metazoa; phylum Chordata; class Amphibia; order Anura; family Pipidae; genus Pipa; species Pipa parva. The sequence continues at coordinate 12,451 of WMED01013341.1, read as the reverse complement.
GATTTTAAATTTATTTGTGCATTCACGTTTGCATTTTATTACTCTTATACAGTACATTCTACATGTTACTTAGTTATGCCCACTGAATCCAACTTCTGGGCACCAGTGTTGGATCTAATAAGTGATAATTCATCCTTGCCCTTTGTTTGCACTCCAAAACTGTGCTTACTGACAAAACCATTTAAACAAGAACTCTTTCATTTGCTATAACAATAACCTTTCAAATTCAAGAATATGAAATGGGAGTTTCCGAAAGTGTGAGGGGAAATATTTTGGCTCTGAATGATATATAGTGCAGAGGCACAATTTGGCAGGTATGATTGGAAAACATGAAAACCTGTGGGGAGAAATCCCAACAAGGACATATTATCTTAGAAAAGTTCTTCCCCTTTAGTCATGAATTGATAGCAACTCATCCTTTCTTGCTATAAAGTTGCATGCTGTGATTTTTAAGTAGTGGGACACACACAAAAAATAGAAAAAAAAATAATATAAGAAAATATACAAGAAGAAAAATATAATACAATGAAAGAGATTCAGTTTAACAATGTGTGGGTAGGCTTGCGCACAGAAAAAAGAGAATATTTGCCTACTAATAGGAAAGAATTTTAGCAAGGAGAAAACTGTATAAAATAATGTTTGCCAAGTACTGCTATGTGAGAATTCAAACCTGGTACTAATATAAGAGAATTTTCAAATGAACAAAAATTTTTACAAAATATTAAATTTTCACAGGTGGAAAATTTGTTCTCCGCTGGTGAAAATTACATATGCAAAAGAGACAGAGGTGCTAAAATTGGAAAATTAAATTGCCAACCTAAAACTTGTTGAAACAATACTAGAGTCTCCTGCCTTAGCCTAGTGTGAGAAAAACGACTGAATGCAAGCCGATGGTACTTACCTAGTTTTGGACACACTAGCGTATGATGTGGATTCGCTGCATCCTGAATGCTGTGTGTCGCATTTTGGCCGGTGTATTATAGGCTGCGCCCAAAATGCGACCAAACAGGAAGTGATGTGAACGCCAAGGGAGCGTTCACACTGTCACTGGTAAGTTCAAAAGAAAAATACACTTGGCAAATTTTTCTTTTTTTTTCACACTAGTGTATTATGCGCCGAGATGTGTGAACCTAGCCACATCTCTCATTGTTAACACCACATGAATAAGCAGAGTTGCAGCTAAAGAGAGACAATGGGGTTATTCACCAAAGTCCGAATTGGTGCAAATTTGCCAGATAAAGACAATCGCAATAGGATGCTACTGTCGCAGTCGCATCTTTATAATGAGAATATTGTCACAGTCGCAACTTTATTATGGGAAAATTGTCACGACTTTATAATGGGGAAATTGTAGCGGATTTGCTATGGGAATCCGCTGTTTGTGAATTCAACAGTTGAATTCTCAGCTTGGTGAATAAACCCCAATAAGTTTGAATTATAATTGTAGTAAAATCACAAGTGTAAATTTGCATTTACCTACAAATAGTAACAGCATTTGTACTGCTTCTGAGTGGCAACTAGAGTTGGTAGTGAAAATTATTTTCTTGTGACTAAACCTATGCAACTTTTATAAGCATTACATTTTTCTGGATATAAAAGGCTAATGACAGTAGGTACAGGCAGGCATGGCTGACCATTTGTATGTATGGTACCAACTGAAAATAAGCCCACAGGTGGATTAACTGCTAAACAAATGTCTGTGGGGATATTTTCAAGACCACCATTGGTACAATAAAAGTAAATGGACAAAATAAATTTGCATACAGTAAGTGGCCTTACTGTTTCAGTGGCCTCAGAAATGATTTATTTAAAAACTTTATTTAGCACTTGGCATTTATTTAAAATGTAAGTAAAGTTATTGACCAAACTATACATATATTATATTTATAATGTAGAAACATAAACTTAAACATTGAAAAGTAAAAACGATTTTGTGTTTTTGAGTTACCACCTCTTAATCCAGCAGCCAATTTTAACCTCTTTAGCATTTCTTATGTACTTTGCTTTTCCTGTATAGTGCCCAGAAGTCACCTCCCCCTAATGAAATCACTCAATGACTAATTCTGTTAGCGCATGTTTAGTAATCTGATACTTTCCTTTTGCTGCATAAGCCCTGCAGCATTGAATTCTGACCAAGACAAAGTTGGTTTTTAAGACAGAGAATGTGAGAGGGGTGGAGGCGTGGCCTCATATTCTACAGGAAGGAGGATTATTTTACAGAGGGATAACAAGTGCTGCAGAGTGAAAAAGTGAGAGGATTTTACTAATCTTTTTTTACTTTACAATACTTTAATGGGGGCAACCTTTATAAATAGGGTTTACTTACACTTTAAAGAGCTCTTCAAATTGAATGAATAACATACATGGAGAGGAATTACCAATGTGTGGGCATGCCTATTTAACAGGAAATGGTTACAAAAGCAATACAAAATGAATGGATATAACATACCTTAACATATGTTAGAAAGAGAAAAAAAAACAGCAATAACTCTGCTAGATTTCTGACATTTACTTAGCATATAGTTATACTGAATTCTTTAGTGTCCCATGCAAAAAATTCAGAACAGGAGATATATTTTGGTGCAAGACTGGCAAAGGGAAAATTATGAGAGACAAGCAGTGTAAGACTGGGTTCACCAACTGTAAACTTTATATGTTCAATTATAAGTAATCTTTAGCTATTTCAATAACCCAACTGATTAACAGGACTAATGCAATTTGAAAATTTCATTTTTATTTGTAGATTACACGTTTAAAGTTGAACTAAAGTGCATATATGTCTAGGAGCGAGGGCGTTTGGCTGGTTTAAATATACTTGTCAATAGATGTGTTTTGTACCCCCGCCTCCATCTTCTTGCTGCAGATGATCTTCATCCTTCAGGTTCCAGTGTCACAATCCCTCTTACAAGTCTGCCTCTTTTCCTACATCACCAATTCAAGCAAGTGCAGCAGTGATATTAGGTCTCAATACAACTATTGTGCATGTGTGCACTGGGGAGAAAAGAGAAGACATCGATTGCTGCTGGATTGTGACTCTAGGACTTACAGGAATGAAGAGTGGCTATAAAAAGAAGGAAGAGGCAGCAGAGGATAAAATAAATTGACTGATAAGTATATTTAGACCATGCCTAACCCCTAGGTACATGAACACTTTAGTTCTTTAAGCAAGTATATGGCTAAAGCTACTATATGCCAGTATTGTTGCTGCTTTCAACTGCAGAATTTGGAATAGTAGACTGCATATAGCCGTTGTGCTACACAGCACAAATTAACCTGTTATAACTAGTCCCTCTTATATTATGGCAAAATGCCAATACAAAGTAAGCCAAATGTTAGAAAGTAGCAAGGAGTAATACCATTACTTTCTTATAGATCTTCAAGCTGATGCTAAAAAACTGTCATCTTCCAATAAATGACAAAAAAATATATTAATTTTAGGTTAGATGGCAATATACAAGTGTCAAGGAAGCCCTCTCTGAGCCAGCATAAGGGAGACTAAATAAGTAAGGAAACAATTGTAGATAGATCTGGCAGGTATTTGACTGCAACAGAATCCCTGAATTACTCATCTTCTGTCCCTGGAATAAATGGGATGGAAATGGGCAGAAATATTAAATAAGTATAATTTTGCAAAATTGATATAGAAGGAAAGCAGCAATACATTGCTTCCCCAAGCCTTCAGGATGTATTGCTTCAGCAAAAGGTTACATCCTCCTCCTGGAACCATGATCATGCTGAACCTGCATAAAATGATCAAGACACTGCAATAAGCAAACATGTGCCCACATTATACATTTTCTGAGAAGCAAACTAAATCTATTATATGACGTTAAATGAATTCTGTGCCAGCTTGTTATCTGGCGGTCACCTCCATCTTATAACACTTTTTGCATAAAAATACTGAAAGCAATAGAATAAAAAATAGAGTTCAGAATCACCAATCACGAAGTTTGGTCAAATCCAAACTGTTGTTTTGAAATATTATTGTCTGCACATACATTTTCTCTTGAGAATATGAAATTTTCCAAAGTGAAAAATAATGAATTCAGTTACTCCCCAGTAAAAAAAAGGACACACTTGCAGCAAAATGATAATGGATTTCTCACCAACAAGTAATGGTTATGAGAAACACTCAAACATTAGCTACATTGCACATTCACGATTACTGGTGAAAAAGAAATGAGAAATACCTTGTGATTGCTGCACTAGGTGTCACAGTGTGCATACTGTACCATAAAACTACTTTTACAGTTGGGAGCTATAAACTAATGACCTTAATTGTAAATATACCATTATAGTTACATACTGCATGGCCAGCTATTAAAGGACCTGTAATTCCAGAAAATAAAAAAAAATAAAAAAAATCCCCATTTGGACTGGCATGGTAGTTATTTTAATGTAATCAATGTAAAAATGTTCCCTTTAAAGTTAAATTTCTGATTTTTTAAAAAGTTTGTTTATCACCTTTGTGGTTGTCACCATCTCTAAATTGTTAGGCTGAGAACACATTAGAACTTTCATGCCGAGTGATTCTTTTCCCCATGAGAATATATGTGAAACAAGAGAGTATGGCCACACTTGTGAGACATGTTAAAACCCTGCCAGCTGTGTTCTTCTCTTTTTATCACAGTATGTCAACCTAAACATGGATGTACAGCCACGTTTTATATAGATACTTATGTTCAGCTGTTTAGCTGAATTACAGATGAAAATGCTACTGTAGTCCCAGCCTTACATTGACAGATCCCTACCAAGTCTTACTGTTTCCTAGGGAACTTTAGACAACACATATTCATGAAGTGCCCAAAAAACCCAGTTTAGCTGCAATCTCCAGAGAGATAAGAAAAAAAAAAATACAAATCAGAAACTGAACATCAAAGATTACAGCTTTACAAGTACTGTTTCCGGTTCTTTAAATTGGACAGTTCTTTCCCCATATCCTGTCCAGGGCAGGAGTTACAGCCATTTTTATTTATGCTAAATATAAATATATATACACACATACATACACACACACACATTATATTTGATGATTTGTTATGAAGGTTAGTATCCCATTAATCAAAATGGGTTAAAATAAAACTATCCCATTTTAAATCCTCAATAGTAACTTCCCTTTAGTCAGAAAAAAACATTTTTATGTCTCAATAGGATGCAGTGTTAAAATCAAGTTACAGGTATAGGGTTAGTAATCAAGATAACTTGTATGGTATCTTTATATGTATGATAAAGCAAGGAATGTAAAGCGGTGCTTTGTAAAGGGATAGACAGGCACAACCCCACCTAAATTTAAAAAAAAAAAAAAAAACACACAAAAAAAAAAACAAACTTTCAAATTTATTATTAAATCTTGTAACACTGAAAGGGCAAGCATGAATACTTACTCCTTACAGCTCCCATGTATCTGTTAGTAAACTTTTTCCACTAAGCTCAATGAAGACTGTGAAGGAATATACTGTATGTCCTATTGAATGACAACTAACAGTAGTCCTTTTATGACTTCTCATTGAGGCATCTTTGGAGCGTTAAGTTGGATTGGGGAAGCCTCTGGTTATAACAGTGTATTTTCATAAGAAAACCCATTATTAGCATGGAATTTCAGAATGTATGAACCATGAACAGAACATAAGTGCAACAAAAAACTTTTTGCATTGCACTGGCATAGCTGTTACCAAAAGTTATATCTCTTTCACATCTAAGAGTCAGATGGAACCAACTCAGCAGGTCTCACAGGATCATGATTGTGATGGCACTCATATTCATAAAAATACACTGGTTCAACTGACAAGTAGATGTCAAAAGGGCCTTACAGCCTGAATTTCACTGAAAATTCTACAGAATATAAAAACTTAATAAACTGAACAACAGTCAGTGTAAGCTTTACTGAGGCCCAAAGCATTAGTACCCCCTCATATGAAGCCCAAGATATAACCTTACAAGTAACACCATAAACAACATTTGACCCTAATTACAGTCTTTGTGCAAAGAAATAGGTCTGCTAACACAAATGCCTGTAGAAAGACCCTACTCATTTTTACGGTAGTACAGGCTTTATTTGCAGTACAGAATTAAGAAGGTAAAAAGGAGGAAATGAAACACATGCACTTTATAGCTTTAACTAAGCACCCACAAACAGGTGTGATGTAGCAGTCAAGGGAACAAGGTGAATAACAAATAAAGTAAACCTTGTACCCATGCAAACCTGGCTGGAATCTTCCAAACAGTATTTGTGCTATTATCCAGCCAAAACTCCTGGAAAGACATTTATTAGACATTTAGGGGGGAATTCACCATTGAGCGAAGTGAGCTCCGAATCCTTCGGCTCACTTTGCACATGGTGTTATGCGCTCGCTGATGTCAGCGAACGCTTTAAAGGGATTTCAGTCTCGGAGAGGCTACTTCGAGCGGTCTTGCCGAGACTGGAATCCCTTTAAATCACTCGCTGATGTCCGCGTGCAGGACTGATGTATAACACCATGTGCGAAGTGAGCCGAAGGATTCGGAGCTCACTTCGCACAATGGTGAATTCCCCCCTTAGTGAGGCTGGGGCCACAACAGCATTTTAATGCCTATCGATTACAAGAATTTCTGTAAAACATGAATATACATTACAAAAAATGGTACAGGCAGCATTTTAGCATGTTAAGAGCAGCAAGTCAGCAGGTGTAGAAGTACAATTTACAAAATATGGGCAGTGTTTTTTTTTTATATGAAAAGCTACTGAGAAAAATCCCTGAAAAAAGAATTCACCCGGCATGAAAGTGCTAAGGTGGGCCTGGCCTAACACAAGAACACAAAAATTGCTTTTATACATCCCCTCACATGTGCAAAAGCCATTACAGATTTGCAGTGGTTATTAAAATGTTGACAATAAAAGAGGTGTGACTCCTTAATGAAAAACCCCAGTGGAATTAATCTGTAGTCCTTGGAATGAAGTACTGATGTGGGAAACTCTTAGTTTAGTGCTTTGTAAGTAGTGCTTTGTAAGCTTTGTGCAAACTACTATTTCTTATTAATTCTAACAGACTTGTCAGGCAATATAAATGAACAATGCTACTAAAATCACTGTATACAGCTGTGCAAGTGTTATAATGGCTAAAAATATACATGTCCCAGGTTCTCTCACCTGGAATGACTGTTGATTAACCAAGCTGTACACTAGGATAAAACCCTGGCCATTCTTAATATACAGATCCCTCATGGAGGCGAACTGTTCTGTGCCTGCTGTGTCCAATATCTCCAGCACAGAGGGTGAAGAGTCCACTTCAATTTCTTTGCGATAGAAATCCTCAATAGTCGGATCATACTTTTCAATAAAGGTGCCTGTTACAAACTGGACAGTCAGGGCCGACTTGCCGACCCCTCCACTGCCTAACACCACCACCTTGTACTCCCTCATGGGCACGAACAAGTGGAGTCGCACAACACATACACCACGTCAGAATGGAGTGAAGAAGTTAATGTGATGGTTTGGGATTCAAGTTGCTCATATCCTCTGTTAGACTTTATTTTATCTTGATAGACTCTTCTGCTTTCTTCGCTTGATGATTTAAGTAGACAAAAAGCATTGATATCTACCGCTGCACAAGTTGCTCTTGGTCCACTACCAGGAAGTTGTACACCCTTTAATGACAGCAGCACTTAGAGGTATTTCTTGAATCTTCACCGAAGAACTAACAAGATAAAATTGGTAAATGTAAGGCAATCTTTTACAACAAAATAAATAATTCTGCATTTATAAAAACAAAATATATGCAATTGTTCCTGAGATGCAGTACAGAAAACTAGAAAGTGAAGAACAGCTACACCAATACATTCTGGCATAGGTCCCAATGTAACAAATTTTAACAAATATTTTATCAAGAACTATAGAAAAGTTATTAAACTATTAAACTTAGAATTCGGAAAGGTTGCTGTGCAAAACCAAGGTATTAGTATTTTTTGTTTGATTTAGGTGGAGCGAGAGTGATAAAATTAAAAACTTCCTTCATCAAGTCGATGGAATAGCTGCCAATAAAAGAAGAGAAGACTAGAGAACTCTAAATAGGTCAAACTTGTCCCTAATCATTTGTCTTGAGCTTTAGAATACATTAAGGTCAGTTCAACAGCCTATTATAGCAATATCATTTTTAAAAACTCTGCTAACATCAGGAAAAAAATCACTTTGAGATTAAAGATATTTATTAACAGTCAGTGTAAAAATGTCATCTTTGATTTTAAAAACCTAACTTGAATTGTTTTGTGTTTGTCTTTTGCATTAATATTTTGTCCGCTGTCTGTGAAGATTCTGCAATAAACTATACATGAAACAACCTGGATGTCCATCTATTCCTTTGATACATGTGCTGAGGGATCACCCATAGTGCTGGGACTAATAAATGTATTTATGTTATATTAAAAAAAAAATCCAATTAATAAAAAATGGCAAAAGTCAGCAAAGAGATGATCAACAACTGCTATGTTAATCCAAATGGCAATTTTCCTTTTTAAGCATCAGTCACCAAAATTCAAAAGATTCAATCCTCTGCTCAAATCGATGCTGCTCAATGACTTATTCAAGATTAGTTTTTTTATTTTTAAAACATGAAGGAGAATTCACCAGTGTGACTGCACCAACATTTTTTCGCCATGTTCATTTTTTAAAATGCTGAGTAAAATAAGCCAGTGTGAACCCAGCCTTAATCTGGCACAGTAGTTATCCTTGCACAGGACAGTGTAAAATTATCTTTGAAGATAAATTCCTAATTTGTATTGCTTTGTGTTTTATTACAGTCCATTATCTGTTGGATAAACACACCCACTACTATGGTATTCAATGGAACATTAATGAATTCATATGTAATAATTGCCCAAGAAAGTCAAATAAAGCGATAGTATAATAAATAGCTGATGAAGCAAAATAGAATCATTTAAAAACACACACACACAAGGACCAACTGTGAGCACTCTTTGAATACCTATTTGTAATATAGTGAAACATCCAATGTGAGCAACATTTACGGAGAGACACATATTTAGACAAGACCCTAAATATGAGAGGTTGATTAACCAGCTGGCACTAGTCTACCTAATTTTACTTAAAACATCTTCTATACTGACATTTCTATACTAAGAAGCAGTTTTTATACAATTATTTGTAGCTGATCTGTCAGTCATGTTTACTAGGAAGTCCATGGAAAAAAGGAGTGTAGTCTGAGTCTAATGCATTAAAGTGCTGGGCTCAGAAACTTGTTTTAGTGTGTAATCCTGTACCCACAATCGTTAATGGGAAGCTAAGTAAAAGTGGGTAGAGCCACAAGACAAGAATCATTCTGGCTCCCCCAATCAGATCCCTTAAGTCACAAATTATGTCCAAGCCATAACCTAAGCCTCCCCATTTCACTATGTAAAAGCAATATGCTTGTGAGGAACAAAAAAATATACCCATTATCTATAGTTCCAGGCCTAACACTACACTACCGCACACAGACATATCTACACCTGACTAGTCCACTTTAAAGGGGAAGGGACAGATGGTGACTTCCCGGTGCTCAAGATTGTTGTTACCTCTTTATGGGCAATTTCATATTTCTTTATCTCTTTGTGGCTGAAATTCTAGATAGAGACTGGTAACCCATTCAGGAAATGCACAACACCCATGTAAGTCCAAATACCCATCCCGAATAGACAGGCCAAACAATCTTTATCTGAAAGAGCTTGTTTGCCACAGAGTACACTTTACAGCACTGCTGTGACTAACTAGCAGAAGAGGCAAATGCCAAAGAAAACTGACCTGAAACAGAGAAAGCCCTTCCCAGTATAACAGGTATAAGAGTAGGAGAAGCGGGTGAGCTGTGTTAGTACAAATGCTACTGCGATATTTACTCGTTCACAGTGGGTTAAAGCATGAGGGACATTGTACATAGCAGAGACTAGTTTCCTCTCGCCATGGACACTAGAGGGGGGGGGGAGGCTACTTATACCTAGTGGGACCGGCCTCCTACCGCATGTCAGTGTCGCTTAGCCCGCTGGGAACCGAGACACAGCCCTGAGTGTGTGTGAGTGTGGGGGGTCTGCCTGTGCTATACCAGGCTTCTCTCTCCCTTAGCGCTGAGCACTATCTAGTACAGCTGGGCGGGGTAAGGTTTACTGCTGGCTCCGGACTCTTTCTAACAGTCCCCGTGGCTTGCGCTCTGTCTGCAGTCGTTCTTGTCGCTCCCCCTACCCGGTTCTCACCTCCCCCGTTTGGGTGGGTCCCGGATCCTCCGCCAAGCCCGAGCCTCCGGAAGGAAGTATAAAACAGAATTCATAAAACGGATGCAGAATCCCGGCAGCGGAAGCACAGGCACGGAAGTGGCGTCACTTCCGGTGTAGTGGAGGCCTGTGGGATGTTGCGGCTACAGTGCATGAGTGGAGTAGTCGTTATGCTTTACTCTATACAGTGTAAGGGACTGTGAAATTCAATTACTTCTTTTCCATTCACACGGGGGAAGCGGCTGCTCGGGAGAGGATTTCGGGAAATAGTTGTCTTTATCGTGTTACTAGTCGTCTGCCTCCTGATACAATGACACAGTAGCACAGTGAACTGCAGCTGCGTCTAATCAGGCATTGATATAGTGTCCCTGCTTTCTACTAGTTACTGCAGTCACTGGCTGCTAGGCACACACTTCCAACACCTCACTAGTCCAGTCCATGCCTGGATATCCTCCCACAATCCAAAAACATACATCTGTGTGACAAAATAGGGAGACTAGATTGTAAGCTCCATGGGGCAGGGACTGAAGTGAATGATGAATCTGTAAAGCGCTGCGTATAATAGTAGCGCTATATAAGAATGAATAAATAATAATGTTCCCTAGAGGGAACTGGTCCATCCACCTGAAAGGGTTGGGGACTGCTCATCTAAATAACAGGACTTGATGAGGTCTGTTCAACAACACTGCTGCTATCAGTAATGTAATAAAGTGACAAAAAGCAATGCAATGCCTGAATTCAACTTTAAAGATAACGTTTTGATAAAAGCTGTATTTGGATAACTCATGTTAACTCTGATGGGAATTTTTAATTTTGTTGGAACTGGTACTTTATGGTGCACCTTGTCATCTCAAAACTAACACTAAATTAGGTTCTACTAATGAAATAAACATTTTTGTATATATATATATATATATATATATATATTTAAAAGTGTACCTTTATACAGAGTTTCTCTCTGTCATCTTCTCTGTCAGCCTGCCTTTTTTTTTTGTTGGGTTGGGTGGAGCTAAATGATGATTGACATAGTTTTTCCAATCAGATTCCTTAAATCGCAATCTAGCAGGGATCTGATTGGAGGTGCTACAATGTCAATCATCATTTAGCTCCGTCCAACCCGACTGCTGTATAAAGGTACATTTTTAAAAAAATACATATATATATATATATATATATATATATATAT